>JAKUCM010008550.1:0-22553 GCA_023374145.1 Lepidium sativum | reverse complement strand
TAGGATTGATGAACAAATGATTCTCCTTCTAATACTTGAGTTTAATGCATAGATTAGTCTGATCACCTAATCGATGATTTTAGGTTGTTAACTTTCCAGAAGATTGTTAAGAACTATAACTAAATTATAAGAGTAATTCCTTCACTACCAACGAGAGTTGATGCTAGGTTGGGTTGTGGGTAATTGAACCTAAGCGATAAAGCCTACTTGTAATCTGAAACCAACGAAAATTAGGACCTTTAGATTATTACTAGAGGGGTGGATTCAACGAGAGTTGGTTTATCTTTATTTATGTTCAAGCCGAAAATATGATCAGATTAGTTTCTGAATAGTTTCCCTGACAAGAATTCTAACTCCTGAATGAATACCTAACATTCGATTGCTTTAAATTATTTGATTTCATTCGCGTTTAAGTTGGTAGTATTTACCTCTCTGATTTGGATTGATATAGTTACGATTCGATATAAGTCGAAAGTGTAACCTGGTTCTCTGAGGAATTCGAGTCCTAAGTACTATTACGTTTGATGTGCACTTGCAATAGGATATAAGGTTAAAACTCGTGATATCAATTTCCCCTAATGGAAATATCTCATGCCAATCACCATTACTGTATGCCTTATCTATAACGCACCAGACTATTCCGTTACTACAGACACCTCGCCATGACCAGACATTCCCAATTTTCGGGAACTCAAATATATCAATCTCTAAGCATCTGATTAAATGGTAGAAAAGATGTTAGATTTCTTAGAACCCCACCTTGTTTTTCGTGATTCCCTAAAATCTCATTAAAATCACTATTCCTAATCCAAGGACTTGTTCTAGTTGTTCTCATCCTTGTTAGGCATTCCCAAACATACGATATGTTGCCCCGAACAGGTTCACCATATATAAATTTTATGTGTGACCTGACATTAGAAATCTCTAATGAAATAACGATCATATTTTTATCCTTATAATTAGTGATAACATTGTAATTATCTTGATAAAATAAGGCTAAGCCCCCACTTGCCCATATAGGTTCAACTGTTGTCAAGAATTTAAAACCCAAATGTAATTGTAATTTTTCCAATAGATAAAAATTATATTTAGTTACTAATAAAAATAAAAAGTATGGTTTACAAGCTTTCCAAATATCACGAAGATAACTTATTGAAAGTTTATTGACAATACCCTGACAATTCCAATATAAAAATTTAAATATCATAGATTAAATTTCATGGAACCTTTTATCTTGCTCCTTCTGCTTGTCTTCCTTATGCTTTACAATTTGTGGCGTCACAAGTGGTGACGCCAACTTTCTCTTGCTCCTCTCAGAGGGGTCAACATCCGAGAGCCAATTTTCCCCGCAACCAATGATGACTTTACCACCTTGCTTCCTTGCTATTTTGCAGCTTGCCCGCTAGTTCCTCATCGACCCAAGCTTCCTCTTCCACTGTTAGGTCTTGTCGGCTGCTCAACACAGCCTCCAAAGCAAGTGCTTCAAGCAAATTATCCTCCATTGTATCGGATTCAACCAACTGTAAGCTGTCAGTCCCGTCAGATGGCTTCTCCAAATTCTCGGTGATGAGCTACCATCTGATCCGAATCCATATCACCCTCAGCCGGAAGGTCCCTAACGTATTCTGCTACAGTTTCGCCAACAACATCCTGAAATAAAGGCCTTCTCACCTTTTTAGCCGACAGCGACAACTTTGTCTCATCGTCTTTAAGTTCCTGTATGTTCAACAGAGATAGTGTAATAAAAGTAACCTCAAAGTAAGATACATGAATGGTTAAAAGATGCTTCACCTTTGCATTCGTGTCCAAATTGGTAGCAGATACAGAGCTCATCAGCCTCTCTTATCTCCCGCAGTTTTGTCTAAGGTAATCTTAGATTTAGAAGAAATCCCTAGAGACTTTTTCCCAACTATTACAACACCTTTAAAACTCTTACTACGGTCCAATTGACCAATTTTTCTGGTCCTATCCCTTCTCAAATCCAGAGTTTCTACTTTTTCCTTATAGCATGCTGAAAGGTCGTGTGTCATTTTATAGCACAGAGGGCAATAACCTTCTAATCTTCTGTACTCAAACATGATTTTAGATTCCCTACCCTCCTCAAATTCCAAAACTAAGGAGAAAATTAAGGGTATTGAACCAGGAAGTTCTAATAGAACCTGCCCCTTTTCCACCTCTAATCTTATCACAGATCCTATAGAGCTAGCTACTAATTGATAAACATCTTCTAATCTATATTCAAATGGAAATTCTGTGATTCAAATCCAAAGTTTTATAATATTCGGATAATCTTCGTCTGCCATAGCCTTCCATGGGGCATACGAGACCATCCAGCCGTCGAAATTAATTGAGCCATAGTCAGTAACACTTACCAGATCCAATTCCTCCTGAAATTTGAACTGGAAACGACCATTACCTAAATTCAGACCTTTAACTCGTCCCACTAGGCTCCAATAATGCGGCATTTAGAATAAAAAGTGTCAACGTTCGGTACTTGAGGATTTAAACAACGACCCATCCGAACTTTAGAACTTCTAGCTAATAAGGTTGAGTTGTCTATTTTTGGAATTTTTATTTTCAAGACTCGAGGTGGAGACTTTGCATCCATTTTCTTCTTTTTTAACAAAACATGAGCCATTGACCCAGATTGCCAGACGACACTAAAAGTTTTGAGAATCAGAGAATATGATAGATAGATGCTACGCTTACTTATGTCTCTATTTAAACTAAGTAGGTCACGGTATATTCTCTTTGGAAACCTATTTTTCAGTAATAACCGTGACCTAATAATTAGGAACCAAAACAAACTGGAAATAATATCTCCATCTACTGTCAATGTTTTAAAATTTAAAAACCAATAAACTCGAACTCCTTATTCCGTGAGTTAATGTAACTAACTCAAGATTAAAGACTGTGAGCTGGAGTAATTGTTGTACCAAAAACAATTCAGGGATTAACCAATTTTCCGATGAAAACCAACTCCTATGAATACTACTTTCAGTTAATGAAAACTGAGTCAAGATAAGGTCAAATCATACCTTATATTCCCCGGTATCCCTAGAAATAGATGGGTTGTACCTGACACAAACTAGTGCTGGCCATCGTCTTTCCACCTCCTAAAACACCAACCACATTGTACCTCTCCATTCGCCTCATACACAATGGAAAAAGATTGTGTAAAACAATGGCCAATTAACATTTTAAGAAGGAAAGGATTAAAGATCCAACTAAAAGCGGTCACAGCGTGACACAATCTAGAATTAGTAATCATTGACCTTAGCTCTGTGTCAGCAAAAATTCTTCGCAAAAATAATTCTATAACAGAATGCACTTCTCCGGGGCTACCTCTTTCGTACATAGTTAAAGCGGCAATTAGAAATTCATACAAATTGTCCCTATTAATCATAATCCCGCAGTGATACACACTTAGAAAAATCTGTAACTCTACACAGAAAAACTGACAGAATAACCCGTATCTCGGCAACCGTTCTCAAACGTCGCAAAGACCTCAAACTCAGCATTCCTCGGAAACCCCTAATCGAGAATCGAAGCGATCGCCAAACTTTCTGGATCATTCTAAAATCACCGTCTCCGGAAGTAATATTTCCAGAGATGGTGAGATTAGTCCTCGGAATCACTAAAGGAATACAACTAATGCTAAGTCCCGAAGGAAATAGCCCCATTTCTCCATCAAAAATCCTACATCAAGAACTTAATTTACATATAAGGTTTTCAGGGATCTTACCTCGCACCATCCAATCGACCCGAGTACTGACCAGATCGGCTTGACATCGACCTACCTAACCCAAACCTGTGTCCTTAGACGACAGATTAGACGTGTTGAGGCTACCGCAACCTCCCGCTCTCAACCTCCGCGGCACCACGAACCTCTCTCCGTCAGCTCTTCGCAACACCTTTGAACCATACCCTCCTCGCCGAGAATCGCCTATCTCTTGTCGGAAATCGCGATCGGTATTCTCTCCCGTACCGGAAAATCCTGGGAAATCGCCTTGCCGAAAATCACGAGACTCCTTGGACTTCCCATAAAAAGAAGTCATAAGATCGAAGCCGAAAAGCTCTTGCCAAGAATCCCTTGTCTCTCGCCGGAAATCGCGTGGGAGATCGCCTCGCCGGAAATCGCGTGGGAGATCGCCTCGCCGAAAATCGCCTCGCCTCTCTCTCTTTGTCATGTGAATTTGGAATTTAAGTCATTCAAAATTATAAAATTAGGTTCACAATATTTGTCGGCTTGTAAGTTAGTAGACTGCTAACACACAAATTTCCCCAAAATATAAAAACCTAAATTTACAGATTTTTTTTCTTTCTAGAAATTGAAAGATATAGACACGTTTTAGCCGGATTAAAATAAATATATTAGTATATACATTATTGAAGAATTTCAAAGTTTTTCCTTCGAACATAATAGGTTTTAAAAACTGTCATAATATATCAACTAGACTCTAAATTTTAATGAAATTTAGGGTTTTAAAATTATCAAATTTAAGTATTTGACAGAGACAAGTGATTTTGATTTGAGAAGGTTTGTCTCAAATATTTAATTTTGTCGGTTGAAAACTAGGAGAACGACATGGTCTTGTCTAACTTTTCTATGAGATAACGTCATAAATTTATCAAATCTTTTCAACAATAAATATAGTTGGATATAGTTAACCATTTGGCCTTTGACTGTTTAACTCAAAGTGGGTTTTATGTTTAATCAAGACACATACAGTTTATGTAATATGAGCCTTTTTTAGCACATATTATTACATCAAATCTATATCTGAATAGTTTTAATATAAAAATAGGGTAATTTGAATTTGATAATAATATCGCTACCTTTCTTTCTTTTTGTTCATTTGAAACTGAGTTACAGTAGAATTGGAATTACAGCAATAGTTAGGAGACAGATAATGGATCATAAAGAGAATAACACATGCAAACGATCCTATAACATAAAGAAGATGATAACTATCCTATTGATAAAACCTAATATAAGGATTAAGATTTGGATATCACCTAAAATTTTTTTGAATGACATTCCGACAACAAAATTCTTACTAAAGATAATGACTTGAATCATAAATATAGGCTTTCTTTAGAGAAAATAAGTCTCACAATAAAAATTATCAAAACCCATAGAGAAAAACAAGACCAAACTCCAAACATATGACTAAAGACATCAACACTTAATCTCAAAATGTTAGAAACAGATATAGTCGAAGACACTGGGAAAGAATTCCCACAACCTAAGCTTCATCCTACCCTAACCATGCAAGATTACCGAAGGCAGATGAGAAAAATCTGTAACAAAACTAAGACCAAGCAAAAGAGAAATAAGTTCGCCGCAGAAAACATCCCACCAAAGGAAAAACAACAGCAGAGATGGTGTTAAGAACCGTTACAGACCAAACCTAAAATTAAAATTGATCAAACTTAGATAAAAAAGGTTATATAAATGACATTCAACCAATTGATCAAAATACTTTTTCTAATTCATATTCTTTTATTCATCAGCAAATGCTATAGAGGAAGAGGCTCCTCCGGTCTTGGCTCCCTCCATCGGAACTAAGGCTTTGTCGTCGCCCATTGATTTGTTAAACCTCTCGTTTAACTTTTCCCTCGTGAATTAGTCTCCTCCTTGATCACGAACCTGGCTCTGATACCAATTGAAGAACTTAAAGTATCGATTATAAACTCAAACGATTAATAAAGACTCGCTCTTTTTATTGTTTTAGAAAATTCTCTAAAAAACTAAAGTTTCAAATCTTAAACTTTTAGGTTATACCACACTTTGGTATCTCCTTTTTATAGACAAGATAAAGTCTTCCTACATCTATTAGGAAAATATATGATTAGATAACTCCTAACACAACAAACTCTATCTTATCTATTAAGTAACTTGTTCAATAAGTTACTATGTTCAAGTTTAATTCAACAACTCAACCAATTAATCAAAATACTTCCCCTAATTCATATTCTTTTATTCATCACAAAATGTCTGTTATATATACATTTTTATTTCGTATAATATAAACTATCTTATTTATAATTTATAATTGTAGTCTGCGTCATATTACAATGCGAATAATATTTATATACACCTTGGATTGGAATAGTAATATTATGAATTTAAATAGTTCTATATCTATTTTCTTTGTATCAAAATTGAGCTCAACAATATTCGATATATAAACCCAAATCCATGTCCTACAAATTCTAAAAATATACTGTATTATTCTAATCACATAAAGATGTTCAAGTTTAAATTTTTAAAACCAAAAATGTACTTTACTACTAAAAATATAGGTAACACCAAAAATCTGTCATTAACCCTGGACACCCAACAGGAGACACACACGCGTCATTCTTTAAGCATGCCACGTTAATTTCCTGAAATTACAAATATGTAACTATTTTTATTCCCGTCATTTAATATTATTTATTTGAACCACTTGCGCATACTATAAATACGAGAGCATCTCAAATGTTCACCGAATACGAGAGAATTTTTTTGTGAGTAACAATGGTTAAAAACTCTGTTGGTTATAGATTTTCTCCGACAGGAGAGGAATTGATCAATGATTACCTGAAAAACAAAAATCTTGGCAAGTCATGGCTTGTAGAAGATGCGATCAGTGAGATCAACATCTGTAGCTACAAGCCAATGCTTTTGCCTTGTAATGATTTCACTCTCTCTCTTTCAGATTATGATCTGTCTGTCCCTTTCTCGTTGCTGATCAGTTCCTAACTTTGTTTGTATGTAACTTGGGAATTTGTTTTGCAGCGTTATCGAAGATCAAATCAAACGATCTTATATGGTACTTCTTCTCACTGAAAGAGTACTCAAATGCGAAGAAGACGACAATGAAGAGAACTACAGGTTCTGGGTTTTGGAAACCTACTGGTAAAGATCGTGTAATCAAAGATAAGAGAGGAAGTAAAGGAGAGATTGGGTTAAAGAAGACACTTGTGTATCATGAAGGTAAGGTTTCTAATGGAGTTCGAACTCCTTGGGTTATGCACGAGTATCACATCACTTGCTTGCCTCCCAATCTGGTAAACACTAATTCAGAGTTTCTTGATCCAGTTAGTTCCCTTGTGAATATGCTATATTGTATATCCAATGCTCAATTTGTTTGTAATATGAGTTGTTTGATCGAAGCTTTAACTTTTTCAGACGACTTATGTTCTCTGCCAAGTAAAGTATAAGGGTGAAGACGCTGACATTTTACATGGTGGTAATGACTCGGTGGTCTCTCATTCGAACACTGTAAGAGCTATGTGCACAGTACCTGAGGTGAGTCCATATTCTGCAAAGTTCCAATATCTATTTGAATTCATCTCATAACCTGTTGCTTAACTTCTTGTCTCTTTCTTTACAGGTTCAGGTCGATCAGCCAGGTCTGTATGGTTTGTCTATGGATTATTTGCCAATGAACGAACAAGAGGACCTCCTTCAGCTGGATGCATTTGCATTTGATCCAAACACATTTTTAAGTGACAACAACCTTAACCTGCACCAACAAATACCTTATGGTGAGGATTACTACAATGATTTCTTGGGTTATGAAGCTTTGATTGCTGATCAAGAATCAGTTGTGCAAGAGAACAAGGAGCTTTACAGGCCAGAGGAGGCTTTGTCAAGCATCATTGTTGATTGTAACAGTGACAGTGATGGCAGTGCCGAACCGATATCTGCAACTGTAAATCACATTACTCATTTTTCTTTACCAATACTTCCATGAAGTGATGATCACTATCCTCAGCTTCCAATTTTCTAACATTACAGAGTTACCAAGAAACATCAAGTCCACATGATACTGTTGGTAGTTCAAATAAAGACTTCTGGTGTTTCTCAAGCACAGACCCTTTTCAAGATCTACAAGCTTCTGCAGATCTTACAAGTTTTTTTTTGTTATATGTATTTAGAGTTTGTAATATCATTCGTCTAATAGAGATTATGAGTAAAGAGTTTATCAAGATTCCACATTTAACTTTATGGAATATCTGATTAGAAGTGGATTAGATAAAACAAAAACACGATCACAAGTTATATTCATTGTCTAATTACAGGTAATAACCTGTTCCACCAAATTGTTTGCTGTGTGAATAAGGTTTGGAATCAAGAGATTGTTTCCTTACTCCAACCTTGGAAAAATCATATGAAAATTAGCTCAGCTATGTTTGGAATCTAGACTGAGAGGAATAACAGAAGTTACCATAACACAGCTCGATCTACAGATTGCAATCACCAAGATCATCAAGCTGCTTCAGATTTGATGTAATGATGGTTTAAATCTGATCCGTACTGACCTTTCTCTGTTATCTCCTCATTACTAATGGAGATAACAGAGAAGCCTACTGGTAAACACGAAGAAGAGGACTACAGGTACTGGCTTTTGGAAACCTACTGGTAAGGATCGTACAATCAAAGATAAGAGAGGAAGTAAAGGCAAGATCGGGATAAAGAATACGCTTGTGTATCATGAAGGTAAGGTTTCTAATGGAGTTCGAACTCCTTGGGTTATGCATGAGTATCACATTACTTCCTTGCCTCCTAATCTGGTAAACACTTTATCAAACTTTCCTGAGCTACTTAGTTCTGGAGTCTCAATTTGCTTGATTGAAACTTGTACTTTTTCAGACAACTTATGTTCTGTGCCAAGTAAAGTATAAGGGTGAAGATGGAGACATTTTATGTGGTGGTAATGACTCAATGGTCTCATTCGAATATTGTCAGAGCGATGAACACAGTGCCTGAGGTGAGTCCACTTTCTGCAAAGTTTCAATATCCATTCGAGTTGATCTGACCTGTTGCTTCACTTGTTATCTCTTTCTTTGCAGGTTCAGGTGATCCAGCCAGTTGAAGTGGACCAGCCAGTTCAAGGTGGTTTGTACCTGAATGATTTGAGTAATCCATTGAACGTACAAGAGGACCTCCGTGCATTGGGTACAATTGACCCAAACCTGCTGCAACAAATACCTGAGGTGAGTCCAGTTTCTGTAAAGTTTCAATGTCCATTCATATCGATCTTTTCTTTACTTGTTGTCCTTTTCTTTTACAGGTTCAGCCAGATTTTTATGGTTTTTCTATGGATGATTTGGTAATGCCAATGAACGAACAAGAGGACCTCCTTCTTCTGGATGCGTTTGATCCAAACACGTATTTAAGCGACAACAACCTTAACCTGCAGCAACAAACACCTTATGGTGAGGATTACTACAATGATTTCT
The DNA here is from genome assembly GCA_023374145.1 of Lepidium sativum. Lineage (NCBI taxonomy): Eukaryota > Viridiplantae > Streptophyta > Magnoliopsida > Brassicales > Brassicaceae > Lepidium > Lepidium sativum. Next base: position 13,316 of record JAKUCM010008550.1, on the reverse strand, counting down.
TGGGTAATGAAGCTTTGATTGCCGATCAAGAATTAATTCTGCAAGAGAACCGGGACCTTTACAAGCCAGGGGAGGCTTTGTCAAGCATCATTGTTGATTGTGACAGTGATAGTGATGACATAACTCACTCGATACATTCATGGAGTGATGATCTCTATCCTCATCTTCCCATTTTCTTACATTACAGAACTACCAAGAAACATCAAGTCCACATGATAGTGTTGGTGTTAAAATGAGCTCCTGCTCTCGTGTATAGAAGAAGTCCAACTTGGACTCAAGACAAGAGAGGCAAGAGTTTTCTTTTCCTCTTCTCTAGGGTTACTCTCGTGTACATATATATACGTGTGTGTGCCATGAACCAGTTCGAAAAATTGGCTAGTTGGTAGTTTAGGTCGGATTAGACTTTATCTATCCTAATTTATGTGTAATCGGATGAATTAGGTGGATAGTATAACTAGACTGATTAAACGGTAATTAAGTGATTTCGAGCTGGTCAATTTTTCATTTTAACTTTAATTCGAAATTTTTAGTTCATAAATAATTTTAGTAGAATATCGTAGAACAAAACAATTTTAATTCATATTATTGTGTTATATTTATATTATATATAACTAATTTATTATATATAAAATATCATATACTTTAACCTGTTTAAACCGTTTAAATCATTTACATACCGATTAAGTTTTGTAGGCGCTAAACGGAAGATGTTGCTCGTTGCTGGCTTAACACTTAGCTTTATTTTTGAAACAAGAGATGCATGAAACCAATTGGTCTCTTAGGTTAGGATTGTATTATGTGTTGCTTGTGCGTAAAGTTAATGCATTTTAATTTTTTCTTTCTTTTAGTCTCATTTTCATTTTTAGTATTGAACTTTATGGCCACACTCCACACATCTCCTCTCTTTCGCTCTCTTCTTCTACAGTGACAGTCTTTATGGACCTTTGTCTGATGTTTAATCTCCGCTTAAAGCCCAATTAGTTTTCGGAACCCAACTAATCTAGTATTGTGTTTTGTCCCTTTAACGATGTCTAAAATAGGCCTGGCCATTTGGATACTATTCCGAGGTTTAAATTTAACAAGTTCATTTCGAGTTTGAGTTCAATTTTTCGAGTATATAAATATAGGATTTACTAGAATATTTTTTTTCGGGTTCGGTTTACGTTCGATTCTCTTTTCGAATCAATTTCAGTTTGGATTTCGAATATCAGATTTGATGCAGAGACCTAGTCTAAAATATCTAAAATTTCCAAAATATTTTATAGACAAAATTAGTGATACGCAAGTACACAAAAATAATGACGCACTCAGTTGCATCAGAAAGATAAAAAGATCCTTTGAAAACAAAAAAAATCTCCAACTTAGTTTCGAAGCTCAGACAAGTTTCAATAATCAAGCGCCACGTGTTCTTCACAACAAAATTAGATTTTGCACTCTCCACTTAGCAATTTGTTACAGAATAAAACATTAGGTAACCTTATCTTTATTCCATTCAGACAACCTAATTGGAATTTAATGGCTCACGTGCTTCTTTTTAAAGTTAATGAAATGGGTCACGTGCTTCGTCGTCCACTTAATTGTTGCCACGTCATCCTCCCATATAAATAGTCGAACAGAGAAGTCTTCTTCACCTACGACTCAATTCAGAGCAAGAGAGAAGCAAAGAACAGAGAGATAAAACTTTGAAAGGTTTACTCTTTGGATCTGTTTCTATGCAAGTAAAGATGTTGAATGATCTGGTTGGTTATAGATTTGCTCCCACTGGAGAGGAATCGATCAATTACCTCAAGAACAAAAATCTTGGCAAGATAAGTCGTGTTGATGATGCGATCAGCGAGATTAACATCTGTAGCTTCGAACCCAAGTGTTTGCCTCGTAAGTTTTTTCAGAATCTTCATCATTTCGTTGATCATTTCTTATTTTGTTTTGATGTGATTTGGGGGATTTGTTTTGCAGCGTTGGCAAAGATCAATTCGGATGATCTGGTTTGGTACTTCTTCTCACCGATAGTGTATGCAAATTCTAAGAAGACGACAATGAAGAGAACTACAAGTACCGGGTTTTGGAAATCTACTGGTAAAGATCGGGTGATCAAAGATAAGAGAGGAAGAAAGATCGGGATGAAGAAGACACTTGTTTACCATGAAGGTAAGGTTCCTAATGAAGTTAGGACTCCTTGGGTTATGCACGAGTTTCACATCACTTGCTTGCCTCCTCATCTGGTAAACAATCTTTCAGAGTTTCTTAAATCTTTTGTTTCCATTTAAAACTTAGTTTGAAGTCCTGTTGTTATCTTGTTTATGTGGTATAAAGAGTCTCAGTTTATTTGTGATTTGTGTTGTTGAACTTTTTCAGACGACTTATGTTCTCTGCCAAGTGAAGTATAAGGGTGAAGATGGACACATTTTATATGGTGCTAGTACCTCGGTGGTCTCTCATTCGAATACTGTCGGAGAGATTAACACAGTGCCTGAAGTGAGTCTAGGTTCTGCAAAGTTTTAATATCCATTTGTATCGATTTGACCGGTTGCTTTTGCTTTTACAGGTTCAGGTCGACCAGCCAGTTCAAGATGGTTTCTTTTTGAATGATTTGAGTTATCCATTGAACGTGCAAGAGAACCTCTGTCCAGTGAATGCAATTAACCCAAACCTGCTGCAACAAACACCTGAGGATAGTCCAGTTTCTACAATGTTTCAATTCAATATCCACTCTTATTGATCTGACCTGTTTCTTTACTCGTTTTTTTGTTTTTGACAGGTTCAGGTCTACCAGCCAGTTCAATGTGCTTTGTCTCTGAATGATTTGAGTCATCCATTGAACCTGCAAGAGAACCCTAACCTGCTGCAACAAATATCTGAGGTGAGTCCAGTTTCTGCAAAGTTACAATATCCATTTGTATCAATGTGACCTGTTTCTTTACTCGTTGTCTCTTTGTTTTACAGGTTCAGGTCAGGCTGCCAGCTCAATACCATACATTTGATCCAGACATGGATATTTTAGTGGATGAATTGATAGGTCCAGTGGACATACAAGAGAACCACTTTCCACCGCCAGATGAATATGATCCAGACACGGTTTTTAACTACCTTGACAGTGAGAATTACGGAGGGAATAATGAAGAATTCATAATGCAAGAGAACCGCAATGTTTACATGCCAAGAAAGGCTTTATCAGGCATCATTGTTGATTGTAGCAGTGATAGTGATAGTGATGGCGATGATGCTGAGTCCATATTTGCAACGGTAAAGCACATCATTCATTTTTCTTTAGAAATACTTCCATAATTTGATTATCTCTAATCTCAGCTTTCCTTTTTTTTGACATGACAGAGTTACAAAGGAACATCAAGTCCACATGATAGTGTTGGTAGTTCAAATGAACACTTCTTGTGTACCTCAAGCACAGACACTTGCAAAGATCTACAAACTTTCAGAGATCTTTCTGTCAATAGAAAGTCCCCGGAACAAGAGGTCTTAAGTTGTTCTCGTGTTGATTTTGTGGATACTTTGTGTCTTATAATTTCAAACATATGTTGGACTTTTAAGATAATGATTATGTAATTTTCTATTTTACAGGTGAAACAAAATACATCCAGAGACAAAAAGACATCAATGGTCAAGACAAATGACTGGTTTATCCAAAAGGAAGTAATGGAGAGAAACTACAAACCACAGTATATCTATCTCATGAACATGATGATAGGCTTCATTATCTTGGTGGGTTTCATAGGCAACATCAAATATTGTAACTTTCAGTAAAGTGTTGATCATGAGAGTTGCAAAAGCAGATCGGTCAGAGTTGTTAATTTTGGAATTTTTTTTTCTGAATGTTGGAATAATGTATAAATGTTTGTCGTCCGAACAAGAGAGGAAACTTGATTGCTCTAGACCTGAACATCTTACAAGTCTTGTTTTTCTTGTATGTATCTTAGAGTTTGTAATTTCACTTGTGTAATCAAGCATATCAAAGTAAGAACAGATGAGAGTTTATTAAGATCCCACAGATATCTTTATTGAAAATTTGATTAGAAGTGGATTAGATTTTTTTTATAAGTATCTCAACATCCTATGAACATGATTGAACAAAAACACGACCACAACCTGTTTTTTCTCAGTCTCTGTGTTAGTGGCAAAGCTGTGCCTAACATATAATGAAAAGTGCATTTGTCCTAAGCCTCAAATTCTTTCTTAAGTTTTAAAGCCATAATCTTTTACAAATATTTAATTAATTAGCAAGTTTATTCTATTTGAAAAAAAAAGACTTTTAAGGCCACAATTGGTAATACTATTTTAGATGTATAAATTTAAATACTATAAGATATGGTCATACTATAAATCACGATTCAATTATTAACATAAAAATATTATATAATTATATTTTAATATTAATAAGTCATAGTTACATGAAAATATACTAATTTTGTGAAGTGGAAACTCATTTCTTTATTTATTATGTATGACATGCATTTTCTTCTTCAACTTAATTATATAGTTATATTGTTCTACTTCGATTTACAATGATGCTTGATTTTGGTAGTTTTGTTTCTTATACACATATTGTGATTTTTGGTCTAAACATTAAAATATGAATTTTTAATTCAAAACTAATGGGTGATAAATTGACGAATTCTTAATTTATATATATATATATATATATATATATATATATAAGAGTAGAATGAATTTAGTTTATGATATGAGATATTAATCACATTCTAATATATGAGATTCCCAAAATCTGAATTTGTCGATACTTGTGTCTTATAATCTCAAACATATGTATACTTGTGTTTTTTTTTATATTAAAGATGATGATTATGTGATTTTCTTTTACATGTGAAAGGAGTTAACATCAAGAGCTTGAAGCAAATCTATAGATAAAAAGACATCAATGGTGGAGAGAGGAGAAGGTTACCATGGAGACAACCCTCTATTATATCAATATATGGTTTTTGGTTAAAATAGCTGAGAAGTGAGAACGGAATCAGATTATTAGAAAATGGACATAATTAATATAATAGTAATAATATTGCAGAAAGTCGTTAGTTTATGTCTTTGTCATTTTATGTGGCTCTAAGCCTGTCACTATAACCGCCGCAAAAAAAAAAAAAAAAAAAAAAAATCTGAAACTTAAGTAAGAAGTTCTAATAAACCATCAATGACTTGACACGTTTCCATTAACTTGAAACTTAAGATTAGATTTTGTCAACCTTTTTATGACAAAATAATAGTCTTCTTCATGGTCATGGACAAAACATTAGTTAAATCTATTTACTGAAAATAAATTAACATTCATTTTACCTTATAAATAGTTGGAGTAGTACTCTTTCTTCTATCACAACACAAAAGAAACAGAGATAAAGTTTGTTTTAGAGGTGAATTTCTGTGAGTAAAAATGGTGAATGATCATGTAGGTTATAGATTTTCTCCGACGAGAGAGGAATTGATCAACTATTACCTGAAGAACAAAATTTTTGGCAAGTCATGGCTTGTCGATGATGCAATTAGTGAGATCAACATCTCTAGCTACGAACCCATATTTTTGCCTTGTAAGTTGTTCTATCTCTCTCTATCTTTATTGATCATCTCTAGCTCTCTTTGTGTGTGAGTTTAGGTTTTTGTTTTGCAGCTTTATCGAAGATCCAATCCGACGATCTTGTATGGTACTTCTTCTCACCGAAAGTGTATGCAAATGTAAATAAAAAAAAGACAATGAAGAGAACTACAGGTTATGGCTTTTGGAAACCTACACATAAATATCGTATAATCAAAGATAAGAGAGGAAATCAGATTGGGATTAAGAAGACACTTGTGTACCATAAAGGAGTTCTAACTCCTTGGGTTATGCACGAGTATCACATCACCTACTTGCCTCATCATCTGGTAAACAGAATTTCAGAGTTTCTTGAATGTTTTCCCTAAATTAAATTTCACAATTTTCGATAAATTACGAGTTTCTAACTCAAAACCAATTCACAATGAATAGATTGATATCTAGATCATATAAATTAGATTATGATGAAAAATCAATGAATATATCCTTCGAGCGAGATACTGGTAATGTAACCTAATCGTAAGCTTTTATGTTATGATAAATTACAAAGTTCTAACTGACAATAAGTGGATTGACTCTTACATTATATATATATATATATATTAAATTAGAATTAGAATGATCCTAATTTTCGATATGAAGTATCAATCACATTTAACACTTTTTTGTTTCCAGTTGAGTTGTATTATAATGTTAGTTCCTTTGTTATTCTCTACCTCTAAAGCTCAATTTGAGGTTCTGTTGTTGATGTGGTATAAAGAGTCTCAATTTGTTAGATTTGACTTGTTTGATTGGAATTAACTTTTTCAGACGACTCATGTTCTCTGCCAAGTGAAGTATAAAGGTGAGGTCGGAGACACTTTTGAAGAGTAAACTCTGTGTCGTTTTCAGAAGTTTTAACAAGTCAGATATTACTTGGTTTGTCATAAAATAAGTTACTTTGTTTTCTAAGAACAGAGTAATGACTAGTGGAGTCAGTTCGTAGTTAATGTGTCCATTAATTTCACTGTAAGAAAGTTGCTCAATCATCCAAAAGAAGTCGTGTTAAAGAACTGTGTTTTCAAGATCATAAATTAAAACTTGATATATGATCATAGGTTTTATAAGAAAAAAGGAGTCTAAAGACACTAAAGAAGAATATGAGATCATAGGTTCGTAATAAGAGAAGGCACATGAAAGAACTAAGAGGTTCAAGGACCTTGACCCAGAGATTTGATCCACCAAGAATTTAATCGAGTGTGCAATCGAACACACGGCTATTCTTTTGCTCGTTGATGATTCAGTCATTACTAGTAAAAAGAAACGAAACATGTGAGATCATAAGATCTATATATCACGAGGAATTCATATTCAATGACAAAGAAATAATAATAATAATACATTCAGCAAAATAATAATTATAATAATAATAATACGTTCAACAAATTTATAATAATAATAATAAATTTATCGATTTTTCAGTTTCAATTTCATAAGACATTTTTACCACTAATTAGATCTACAAGTCTTATCTATAACTAAAATCTTTCTTATAATCCAAACAAAATTATGCAGAGATAATGTGATTTCGTAAAATCAAACTTCTGATATCTAAAACTCTAATAGGAACATGTTACCACCATACTACAATGATTTTGACCTTAAAACATTTCATTAGTATCAAATTACATTTTTGTTTGAAAAAAATTGCTATGTATTTTAAAAGAATTACTAATAATAAAAAAGAACAATATTTGTTATGTTTTTCTAGCCTTATAATAGAAACACCTTTGAATATCGTCAAAAGTAGTAAGACTAATACTTTATTGCAAGTACAGACGGCAATTAATGACATATTCTAATTTATAACTCAATTTTCGTTCTTATGTAAATTTTGTGGATACTTGTGTTTTATAATTCCAAACATATGTTGGCTTTACAGGTGAAATGAAATACATCAAGAGATAATACGACATAGTGTTGAAAACACAAAAGAAAGACTTGGTTTATTCAATGGAACCAATAAAGAAAAACCACACGGTACATCTATCTCATGAACATGTTCATAGGTTGCATAGGCAACATTAAATATTGGAATCATTTGTAAAGTATGGATCTTTTATTATGTTTTCTTATAAATGTTCAAATAGTGTATAGATGTTTGTATTTTTACTAAGAGACAAAACTTGATTGCGCAAAATATGTACACTAATTCTCTTTTCTGTTGTATGTATTTTAAAGTTTGTAGTTTCTTATGTGTAATCGAACTTCTTTATCATTATACTAATTATGAAATTATTACTAGCATTTATAACTAGTTGATTACCTTAATTCTAAAATAACAAACAACTTAACTGAAATAATCCAACAAATAATTCGTGATTTATATCACAAAATTATGCTCAAGAATTAAGCTTTAAGATCAAACTGTTGAATGTTTTAAGCAAATCACATGCTGATTTCTCTTTATAGTATTAAAATATCACTCCAAAAAAAATTTCCAACAGAAAAAAGTATTTATAAAAGCCATGACTATATTTGACAAGTGTAATTGTCTCCCCTTCTTCCATTATAATATTGAAACTATATTCTATAACCTGAACCGTAAGGTCTGCGATAAATTTTTTACAACACTTTTAGTCAAAAGTTCATAAGAACTTTGTTTGTTTCATAAGGATTTTTTAATTATGTTTTTTAATAAATGTTTTGAAAATATATTGTTGTTTGTGTCCTTAGAAAGAAACAAAAATTGATTGTGAAAAACATGTACATCTTATAAGTCTCTCATTTTAAAATTTTTAATCTCGTATGGGTACTTTAATTGGGGAATAATACATGTTCACTATTTTGCATATGATGAAATTATATGTTTTGTTCTCTATCATTAATATTCTAATAACAACTTCATGTAAATCTTTTCAATTTTATAGTTAAAGTCTAAAACTGCATCCTCCTTTAATTGTATAGATTCCAAATTTGATATATTAACATTATTAAATTATGTATATATTAAGAGGTATATGTTTTTTTTAAGAAAAATATTTTTTTAGATTATAATTTTTGGTAGTAGTATATTATTATTACCTTTTATTTTATTTTTAGGAGGAATTATTTTTAGTAGAAAAATAAAATTTTCTGTTTTTTCTAAATTTTGTTTGTTAGATTCTAAATTGTAATATTTAATATACCTTAAATACCTAATAAATTATGTCAACAAGTAACTATTTGATCGATAATATAGCATGATCTATATTCTAAGTTCTTTAAATGAAGTAGGATAAAATTTGAACTTATAACTTCATTCCTAGCTAAATTAGAGGCGAACACCTATTTCTTGGCGTTTAGTTTACTTTTGATATAGTTTTTCAAATTTAAACTTGGGAATAATGACATTTTAAAATTTTATATGTATATATATTAAAAATTTGCTTTTTTGCTTAGATATTGTCTCCGCTCAAAATTTCATAAGGTGCTACACATTTATTTGGATACCGCCAAACAAATTATTAAAAAAGTGGATATAAATCGAAGAGTATATGAGAACTATTTTAAAATATTTATATATTTTCAGTCTTATATATTATATATTTTATATTCAGTCGAATAGTATTAAGTTAATGTAATAGTTAAATGACTTTATATGACTCATGTATTGCTAGTTTGAGGCCGTTTAGACGTTCTAAAATACCACATTTTAGAACAAAAATCATTTTATATAGTTTGCTAGCCTTAATTAACATTAAAATAATATTCAATTTGTATATAAGTTGATGTTTATGATTAAAATTTGTATTAGAAAATTTAGTAAATATTTTAAAATATGATATTAATTATATTAGATGAAAATTATTCGAATATAATAAGCGGAGATTATGCGAGGATTAATCGAATAACAATTTTAATAACTGTAAAAATATTAATTGATTCGGTTGGTCATTGCCTAACGTCTATATAAAAAAAATCGGTTACGCAAATGAATTTTTGAACAGAAGATATTGTTTATTAGATTAAAATACAGAATTATTACTAATACAAAATGAAATATTATTAGTTTTCTTAAAAAGAAAAAGCACAATTAAATCCAACAGTATATTGGATGTACAACACTTAATGTTCGAAGTTCCGACACCACTTTATAATCAACCATAATAACCTCACACGTTTCCATTCACTTGCCACATCAGTTTTTACAAATTAGAAAGAAAGAAAAAAGCCTATAAATTGTTAGAGTTACAGAACCCATGTTTTTGCCTTGTAAGTTTTTCTGTCTTAATTGATCATCTCTAGTTCACTTTGTGTGTGATTTTGGGACCTTTCTTGCTGCATTATCGAAGATCGAATCGAATTATCTTGCAGAGTATCACATCACTTGCTTGCCTCCCAATCTGGTAAACCCATTTTTCAAAGTTTCTTGAATTTTTTTCCCCAAATCAAAGCTCAATTTCTGTTGTAGATGTGGTGTAAAGAGTCTCAATTTGTTTGTGATTTGAGAAGTTTAACAAGTACTTGGTTTGTTATAAAATAAGTTACTCTGTTTTTTAGGAACAGAGTAATGACAAGTGGAGTCACTTCGTAGTTAATGTGTCCTTTAGTTTAACTGTAAGAGAGGTTCTAAATCATCCAAAACAAGTTGTGTTAAAGAACTGTGTTCTCAAGATCATAGGTTTTATAAGAAAAAAGAGTCTAAAGACACTAAAGAAGATTATGAGATCAATAATTCCTTATAAGAGAAGGTAGATACATGAGAGAACCTAAGAGTTTCAAGGACCTTGACCCAAAGACTTGATCCACCAAGAATCTAATCGAGTGTCCAATCAAACACGCGGCTATGCTTCTGCTCGTTGATGATTCAGTCATTACTAGTAAAAATCGTAAGGAAAAAGATGCAAAAGAACATGTCAGAAGCAAGATCAATGAAATCTCTGCAAGAGAAAACTCAGATTTAAAGTGCTAACCTTTGAGAGCGACTACATTTGATGTTAAAACAAGCATATCTACAATGAAGATCATGGAAACTGGTAATTCCCAGACCTGTAACCAGTATTATAGACATCACATTTTAGCATTTCACAAACCTTTATCTTCTTAGGAATCATTGGTTAAGAGCAAGATTGTGATAAATTCATATGAAACATACTGGCATAGCAAACAGAAAGATTTTGACATAACTCGAGATTAAGATCCCCAAAAGAATCTCTTTTCCTCTGCAAAACATATACAACCTTATTCATGTGCACATAAAGATCGAATATCACGAAAACATGTGTATATATATGTATATACCTGGAAGCTCGGATTGACATAACCTGCATACTTTTAACCGCAAGTGGAAATGATAAAGCAAATGCCAAATTCACAGATAGAACATTAACCAGAACCTGTTAAATGCACAAACAAGTTTATGTTTCATTTACTAACATTCATTCTCATAAACCAAAATTTCTGGAGTTTTCAAAGACAAAGAAAACAAACCTCTAGAGATTCACGAACAAAGCTCAATGATTCATCGTTGGTTCTCCGCAGTAGCAAGCTTCTATCTTTTGGAATTGTTAAAGGCTCTCCAAAATGAGTATTGCATAGTATAAACATATAAAAATGAAAGGATACAAGTATCTAGAAGAAGATAAGCCAAGACCAATTTCCATAACAAATGCTGCCAAATTGTGAAATCTTCTGAAGATCAGATAACTGTAAATTCGTTTATTTATATCTATTTAGAAACAAACTTGAAACAGTTTGAGCACTAAAACCACAATTATAGTAAAAGAGATCACACAGAATTTGGTTTCACCTCAACATTTGGGGTTTGTTGATTCACTACATCGTAGAGAATGTGTCTATAAGCCTTTGTTTTGTGAAGAATCAAGTCGAAGAAAATGATCTGATGACAAATGAAGAAGCAAATAATCAAAAATTGATGAATAAAGCTGAGATTTTTTCAACAACTGAAAGATAGATATAAACACATACCATTAGCTCACATTCGACATATTCTTCTGCTACTTCCTCGCAATTTTCCTACCAAAATTTTACAAAAAGATGTGAAGTTTGCGAAGTTAGCAGAAGAAAATTAAGAGCCCTAATTGAATAAGGTTAAAGAAAGCTTACGCATTTCATGAGACGAAAGTATGCAGGAGAGTATTGAACGATCAAGGAGTTAACTTTATGGCCACACTCTACACATCTCTTCTCTTTCGCCATCTCGCTTTCTCTCTGTTTCGCTCTCTTCTTCAGTGGCATGGCAGTCTCGTTTTCGGATCTGTCTCCGGGTACGAGATCGGATCTTTAATCGGGTATTAATTTGGACTGATGGGCCTTTGTTTGATTCTTAGTTCTAGGCTTAAGCCCAATGTAGTATCCAGATCCCATTTTCTTTATTGCGTATAGTATATAAATTATGGGATTGAGATTTGGTTTGTAATTTAAATATTAATGCGGGAGAGACTTTTTCTTTTGTCCGTTTTATAAATTTTAGAATAAAAATATATCTTCAATTTTTAAAAATAAGTTTAAAATAGGTTTAGTTACAAATTTGAAATTAATAAAAATTTGATAGAAAAAAACTTTTTAGAAGTTAAAATTTAATATAATATATCAGTTACAAATTTGGTTATTGATTCGGTTTTAGTTTGGGTTAGGATTCAATTTTACGCGTACATTCTATGTGGTATTTTGTCGGGTTTAGTTAATCTAATTTAGTGTTTTGGTTATTTTGATTTAATAATTATTTGGATATTTTATTTTTTGGAGATTTTAATTTTTGTATATACTTTGGTTTGGCATAGACGGAGTTCCGGTTTGATCATTATTATATTAAAAATCAAAACTATATAATATTTAATAGAAAAATTCTAAAATTTGGTTATTGATATGGTTCTGGTTCGGGTTTGGGTTCAATTTTTTATATACATAGATTTAGGACCTAAGTATTTTGTTGGGTTCAATTTCTTTAATTCGGGTAGATTTTGGTTTGGGTCCACACTATAACGTGGATATAATCATAGTCTTAAATATTTTATAGTCCTTCTATTCTAAAAGATATGATGTTCTAAATTTTTGTATGTAGATTAAAAAATATTGCATTAAATATGAAAAATTAAATAATTTAAAACAAACCTTTTCTTTTCAAACACCATATCTTTTGGAACGGAGTGAATATTAATCAAAATGTAGCAACAAATACGATGTCTTTTGTATTTTTTTTTTTCAATATTGGGCCACAAATGGCAGGCCTATTAGCCAAGTTCTTGCAAATGCAAGCGGAGGGAATCGATCCCAGGATGTGCAACTGCGCATGTCTCTTGTGGACTTACCACCTGCCACTTGCATATCTTTTGTATTTATGATTACTAAAGTGGTTATATAATGAGATTTTTTGCAGATATTGTAATATATGATAATGGTACTTTTGTTAATGTATATAATTCAATCAATTGAAATTGCTTTCATTTCATGGTAAAAATAATTTTTTTAGATGAAAATTTTATTTACTATATATTTGGAGAAAAATATTTCTCCACTTTTATATACATATTATAAGTTATTAAATTAGTTAATATTCATTGATATCTTCACTTTATACTAATAATTTTGTTTTTTGTTAATTTATCTCCAAAAAATTAAATGGAAGTTAGGAGGAATAGATTTTGTAAAGATTTCGTTTCCAAAGAAGATCACAAAATTTGTAATTGAGACAAAATATGAACAGAGAATCGAGTCTTAAAGACAAAACATAAAACCAATTCTGACCTATATAACAAAACAAATCGGATATAAATATATT
>JAKUCM010008549.1:0-17367 GCA_023374145.1 Lepidium sativum | reverse complement strand
GTCGGTTATAACCTTCCTTTCTTGTAGTGTATGTTTATAGGATTACGGGAATAATTTGGATGAATGATAGAGGGTTATAGAGGTGTAACATTATAGGGGTTATTTAATATGGTTTTGTCTATAGGATTATGGGGATAATTAGGAATATATTAAAGGGTTTACTGATAACGTTTCTATTGTGGAGGAGTGCTAGCGAATGGAGAAACATGTAGTTATATTAACTGAGATACTAATTACATCACATAAAGGGTTTAACGGTTGACTTATCATATAAAATTTCATTATACAGCCAGAGCCGGCTTAGGTGTAAATCCATATCTGAAATTACTATATATTACATGAACCGATACTCGCAAAAAGATAAAAGGTTTTCTAAGTTATCACATGCAATAAAAAAAACGAAGATCTCATAATAGACAAGAACAAATCTGATGAAAGAACATAGTTAGGTTAGAATAAGCAACACCTAGTTAAATTGTGAGAAAATGAGGGTGTAATCGAAGAGGCAAAGAAAAAGGAGTTTCAAACCCTAAAAGTTGAGAATCTGAAAAACTAAACAAGAAATTACAGAATTTGAAGCACGCATAAGATAGATAACGAAATAAATTTTCACATGTACTTTATCATCCTTCGTAGAGCCGAAATTCGGAACCCATAATCTAGATGGTAAAGGTAGGAAGTGTAGAGATTTTAAATGGTAAAGGTGTATGAAGAACACCAAGAGTTGCGAAGGAAAGTAATGAAGAGAGAGTCTAGGATTCTGATTTGTTTGTAGACATCTAGCGAAAGTACAAAAAGAGGAAGAAGATCAACAGTCCTTTTCTGGCAATTTTAATGATCTCTTTTCAGTATTAGGTTGTCAGAGGATTGCATGTAGAAAATATTTGGCCAAACTAGTTGCAGGACCTACATAATAGGGATAAAGTGAGAATTATCCGAATACAGTAATCTAATGGTTTTTTGTCATTTTGTCAATTGACCAACTATCTGTTGTCATATTCTCAAATTTTTCAATAATGAATTATTAAAATAATAGTCAATAGTGAAGTTCTGTTTTAACTTGTTTTTTTGTGGATAAGTATCTTTGGTGTGGACTAATTTTCACATATTATTCTATTCTAATAAGGGTTAATATCTTTTAATGAAAAAAGAGAGTATTTCACAATTTATAACATAAAAAAGCTGTTCTGGACAATTTTCTATCTTAGTTTTATATGTGAACTAAAGAAAACAATAACAAACAAATACACAAGAGAGAGAGTGATGCAATGCTGTGGTTGGTTTGACTTTGTTTTCATTATTTCCCAAATCCCACGATGGCTTTTATCATGTCCAAACATGCCGACTCTCAGTTTTTTTAAGGAAATTATTTGTTGATACGTTTTGTTCATAAGCTAAATAAAATCAAATTCTAAACTGAAGTTTTATTATGATGAAAAGGAATTGTAGATTTTAGGGAAATTCTTGCACAATTTGGTAGAGTGCTTATTTTTGTTTCCTTTAATAAAATAAGTGTTTTTATAAATTAAAATCAAACTAATTGAATCGTTTGTTTTTTGATAATATATATTTTTAATATAAATCATATTTAAAGTAATGACATATAAATTAAAAAAGTTTATAAAATATATATTTTAATTTTCTTCATAAATAGTTAATTGTTTGAAAATATAAATTTCTAGGTAAAAAGCTATAAAAGATACAAAGACAACACAAGAAAAATGAGTTAATTTTAAGTAACAATATCATTTATATTGAAATATATATTTTTTAAACATTAATTAAATTGAAACGGATAAAGTATATATATGTTGACAACTGAACTTTTCTAATCTGGTGGTTAATAAAAATTTTAGATATGACAAATTTAGTTGACCTAATTGACCAAAAAATATACATATTTTGTCATCTCATAATTATAGGATATAAGTGAGTTTAGGATGATTAGAATATGGTGTGATATACCAAAAGTCCATAAACTAATCTTTATATTCTAAATAAAAAACTATATTAGATTTGTGTCAATCATATAAGGTCAAATCTCGAATTGGTAAAGTTGTAGAGAAAATTCGTAGTGCTTAGCACATCCCTGATACAGCAATAAACACAGTAGAAACCAAGAGAATAAATTGAGTATGAAAAAATATGGGAAAACACTAACTATGTAATTGATGGAGTATATATGTGGAAAATAAAATATGGAAAATACACAAACTATGTTATAAAATATTATATTTTGGCATATATATTGTTAGATTTTGGGGTGTTTAAGAACTAATAACACTATAAAGCAGTACTATAAAGTCGAGATATTGTTTATAGTTTCTCTACCTAATAGCTAATACCATAGAAAACCATTATTTATTACGTAATATTAATGGAAAATAAAATAAACTGGGTCATTCAATCATTCGTAAAGACAGTAGACACCAAACAGGGCTTGAAGAAATACAGTCCACAAAGCCCAATAACAAATCTAATACATAGTTACATACGAAGACTAAAAACAGGAACCTAGTACTATATATACTTCGATTGTTTTGTCGCTAATGGACCGTGGGCCGAACCAGCAGCCCATTATGTAATTGGTTTGCTTAACGGGTCATCGACCAGCGTCGGCCTAAATATTTTCTTTAGCTCGATTTTGGATATTGGTCAAGTTTGGCCCAATACCGGAGAGAATACCTGTGTATAAGGCTAGGTTCATCTTCCTCGTTTTCTATTAGCGATTTTAGGTTTTACAGAAAGAACATCATTGTAACAGAGAAGAAGCTCTGAATCAAGAACACAGAGAGTATAGTGAATTCCGGATTTTCAATCCGAAGAGAGATGTACTCGCCGAATTTCTCGGTGAGGAACTCTATAATTCCGCGTCTCAATTCCTCTTCTTTCGCAATCTTTCTTAACTCAAATCCGAACCAAATCATCTCGATTTTGATCCGCAAGTGAAACCGAGTTATGGCTTGAGCTAATGCTTTAACAAGTGGTATCAGAGCCTGCGTTAAAGAAAGGTCAAACAACATTAAGCTCAGAGTTTATAGAGGTAGGAGGTACAAGAAAAGGAAACTTACGTTTAGAAGGGTTGTCGCAGCTCCTCATCTTCTTCTCTCGGAGACGTGGAGGAGACTTGAAGGTCATCAGCATTGTTGTTTGCTCGCAAGAAAATTACATAAAGTATTAGTATTTGCTTGCGTATCAAGGAAGTTTAAAACATACAACACGCTTGTCAAAGTATTCGAAAGTTTCAAGCATGGAAGTCATCTCAGGAAAGTTTGAGGTGGAGAAATTCGATGGTAAAAGAGATTTCAGATTATGGAAATACAGAATGCTGGGATAGTTTGAGATTCATGGTCTTTACATAGTACTTGAGAAAGATCATGAAGAAGTATGACCTATGGAGGAAGTATCTGTGACAGACAAAGAAACAGGGAAAGAAATCACAATAGGTAAGCCAGTTTCAAAGGATCCTCAATGGGAGCTAAAGGATCGGAGAGCAAGGAGCATGCTCGGCCAATGCCTATCTAACTCGGTATTGAGAAAGATAATGAATGAATCTACGGCATTCAAGCAATAGAAAGCCCTAGAACGTGATTACCAGACCAAGACTAAGGCTAACATAGTCTACTTAAAAAGACAATTCTCTCCATACAAAATAAATGAAGATAAATCAATTGAAGAAAATCTTGACGTGTTCCTAAAGCTGATCGGAGACCTAGAAAGCTTAAAAGTTACCATTCAAGACGAAGATCAAGCTATCACATTGTTAAGCAGTCTACCACCTCAATATGACCCGCTTACATATACTTTACAGTTCGGAAATGCTAAAGATACTCTAACCATGTATGATGTAATAACAAGAGCCTATGGAATGGAATCAAACCTAAAGCAAAAAGGGTTACTAAGGAAGAAAACACATTCAGAAGGGTTGACCGTTGATAGCAGAGGTAGGACAGAAAAGAGAAATGTAAAGAGTTCAGGGAAGAACAGAGGCATGTCAAAAAGTAAAAGTAGGTCTAAGTAAAGACCAAGACATAACAATGAAGAAATCAGGGCTTGTTGGATATGTGGAAATGAAAATCACTGGAAGCGTGATTGCCCACAAAAGAAGAATGGGAAAGGAAAGAAATCAGCAAATTTGGCAGTAACAGAATCAAATAATCTAGCCTACACTACAAGTCTAATTGCAACAACTGAGGAATGGGTAATGGATTCATGCTGTACTTTTCACATAACACCTAGAAAAGACCTAATTACTGACCTAGTAGAATTCGAAGGAAACAAAGTCCACATGGGAAACAACTCATACTGCTCAGTCAAAGGAGTTGGCAAGATCGTAATTGAGAATAAAGAAGGTAACTTAGTTACCTTAAATGGTGTGAGATATGTACCGGAAATGAGCAAGAATCTAATATCATATGGTCAACTAGAAGAACTAGGATGTTACTATCTAGGAAAGGATCTCAACATTCAGTTTTACAAGAAAAATGGTGATAGATTCCTATCTGGAAAATATTAGAATGGTTTATACTTCTTAGATGGAAAGGTACTAAGTACAGAAGTCAACATAGCAAAGGAAACTATTGATATGACAACTAGATGGTATCGCAGACTAGCTCATATGGGAAAAAGGTCAATGGAGACCTTGGTCAGAAAGGGTCATCTAAAGAAAGGAGATGTAAAAGCTATGGAATTTTGTGAAGCATGCACATTGGGAAAGACTCATAGACTCAGTTTTAAGAAGGGAAAACATACCTCAAAATGTACTTTAGAGTACATCCATTCAGATTTATGGGGATCACAGAATACTACTCCTCGTATATCAGGTTGTCAATACTTCATTAGTTTTATCGATAACTATTCAAAGAAGGTATGGATTCAGTTCCTAAATAAAAAGAGTGATGCATTTCAAGCTTTCAAGGAATGGAAAATGCTGAAAGAAAACCAAACTGGAAAGAGAATTAAGTGCCTAAGGACTGACAATGGACTTGAATATTGCAACAAACAGTTTGATGACCTATGCAAAGAAGCAGGAATTAAAAGACATAGAACTTGTGCGTATATACCACAAAAAAATGGAGTATCAGAAAGGATGAACATGACAATAATGGAAAAGGTGAGATGTATACTATCAGAATCTGGCCTAGGTGGGGAATTTTAGGCAGAAGCAGCTAAGACAGCGGTTTATATCATAAATAGATCACCAGCAGCATCAATCAACTTTGATGTACCAGAAGAAGTGTGGTCTACATATAAACCTGAGTACAATCACCAAAGGAGTTTTGGGTGTATAGCCTATGTTCACACTATTCAAGACAAGCTAAGTCCTAGAGCCTTAAAGGAAGTTTTTGTTGGTTATGGAACATAAACTAAGGGCTACATGGTTTGGCTAATCGAAGAAGGAAAGCTAATAATTAGCAGAGATGTAGTCTTTAATGAAGATGAGTTGTACAGAGACTCTATTTCAGAAGAACAAAAACCTAAGGCTGATAAAAGAAACAATGAGAGAAAATCCAATAAAAGGGTAACATCTATGTTTGAAGAAGCAGACCTAGTTGCTTTTGCACTATCAAGTTCTGAGGAAATAGAACTTGAAGAACCTAAGACCTATACAGAAGCAATGCATAGCAAAGACAAGGAAAAATGGAGAGATGCAGCTGATGAGGAAATGAATTCCCTTATCAGAAATAACACATGGATCCTAGTCGACAAACCTCAGAATAAAAGGGTAATTGGATGCAGATGGCTATTCAAGTTAAAACCAGGCATACTAGGTATTGAAAAACCATGATTTAAAAGCAGATTGGTTGCTAAGGGTTATGCTCAGGTTGAAGGAGTAGATTATAATGATATTTTTGCACCAGTAGTTAAGCACGTTTCAATTAGGATTCTATTAGCTACAATTTCAAATTGGAACATGGAACTAGAGCAACTGGATGTGAAAACAGCTTTTTTACACGAAACATTACAAGAAGAAATCTACATGAATCAACCAGAAGGCTATGAGGTAAAAGGCAAAGAAAGAAAGGTGTGTTTACTTAAGAAATCACTATATGGATTAAAGCAGTCACCAAGAGAATGAAATGCAAAGTTCATTGAGTTCATGAGCAAGCAACAATTTCAAAAGAGTGAATATGATCCATGCGTGAACTACAAGGGAAACACAGTTGATGATATGATATATCTTCTCCTATATGTAGATGATATGCTTATTGTATCAACACATAAACAACAGATTGTGAATCTAAAGCAACTTCTCAACAAACAGTTTGAAGTGAAAGACCTAGGACCAGCAAGGCGAATACTAGGCATGGGCATTTATAGAGACAGACTGCAGAGCACAATACATCTGTCACAAGAAAATTATATCAAGAAATCCTAAGCACTTTTAACATGAGTGATAGCAGATCAATTTCTATGCCTATATGGGTTCAGTTCAAGTTAAAGAGCATCTCAACAGGCGAAGAAGACACAGAGACTGAGGGCATGGAGGACGTACCTTATACGAGTGCAGTAGGAAGCCTGATGTATGCAATGGTCGGATCTCGTCCAGACCTTGCTTACTCCATTAGTATCGTCAGTCGGTACATGTCAAGACCAGGAAAAACACACTGGTTAGCAGTCAAATGGATAATGCGATATCTAATAGAAGCATCAACAATAAGTCTAACATTCAAAAAAGATGCAGATTTCAGAATTAAAGGCTACTGTGATGCAGATTTTGCTTCAGACTTAGATAAACGAAGATTAATTTCAGGGTATGTTTTTACTTTGGGAAACAACACAATAAGTTGGAGATCTAGTCTACAGAGAGTAGTAGCATTATCTACAACAGAAACTTACATGCAAGGCAGACGAACGGTCGTGTCGGTAGTTGGTCGAGAGCTGCATCAACAAGAACAAAAAGAGATCAGATCTAAGAAAGCAAAGGCAGAAAAGAAGAAATTTGACAACTTTCCTCGTAAATCTGAAATATGTAGAGGAAGTTGAAGGGTTTCTCACTTACCGGTTTCATGTTGCCTTAGGTAGATCCACCAAAATTTTCCTTGTCACGTTCATCGGAAAAGAAAAAGAAAAAAAAAGGGTCAGGAAAAGAGAAAACCGGACCCTCAGATATGTCAGAAAATGACAAGATCTTTGCATGCGAGAAGGGTTAGGAAAAGAGAAAACCAAACCTTCAGATCTATCAGGTAAACGATGAGATCTTCACATGCATTTATCGAAAAGCTAAAGAGATACTTAAAGGCGAAGAAACTTACCGGGAAGTTGCGCCGTCGCTGGAGAGTATCTGAGTTTTCACCGTTCTTGAGCTACTCTGAAAGGTTATGGTGTTTACTGGAAGAAGATCTGAGCTCTAGAAGGTTAAGAGCTTCAGAATCGCATGATACAGAGAAAGGTAGAGGAAGAGACAAGAATATGAGAGGAAGAGTCGAGAGAAAATCACAGCGGCTAGGGTTAGCTCGCGAAAGAAATGAGGCGTCAAAGGTGGAGAATGTTGGTTTTGTCGCTCATTTATGGGCTGTGGGCCGAGCCAGCTGCCCATTAAGCAATTGGTTTGCTTAACGGGTTATCGGCCAGCGTCGGCCCAAATCTTTTCTGTAGCTCGATTTTGGATATTGGGCCAAGTTTGGCCCAATACTGGAGAGAATGAATCTACCTGTGTATAAGGCTAGGTTCATCTACCTCGTTTTCTATTAGCGATTTTAGGTTTTATAGAAAGAACACCATTGTAACACAGAAGAAGCTCTGAATCAAGAACACATAGAGTATAGTGAATTCCGGATTTTCAATCCGAAGAGAGATGTACTCGCCGAATTTCTCGGTGAGGAACTCTATAATTCCGTGTCTCAATTCCTCTTCTTTCGCAATCTTTCTTAACTCAAATCCGAACCAAATCATCTCGATTTTGATCTGCAAGTGAAATCGAGCTATAGCTTGAGCTAATGCTTTAACATTCGATAGCATTCTCTCCCCTTCAACAATTTGGGAATCCATGAACAACATAAGACTAAGATTGTTAATCTATAATAACTCTTTTACTTATATCATATGCAGATAGGCTCTATGTGTTAAAGAGAATTCAACTTCCACCTTCTAAAATTCAAAATCAAAGACTGTTTTCATCTTAAAAACTTATGTTTTTCGTATAACCAATTAATTCAATAAAATTTGATCTGTAATTCGGTTTACATAATGAGAATATAGAAATTTTTGAAATCATACTCTAAGAGAAAATGATGTAAACATAGACATTGATCCATCTATTTTATCAAATGTGTTTGTTTCTTATCTAAATAATCTCTGTTAACAATAACTATTGTTTAAAGTATGGCCTTTTTATTTTTTTGAATACAAACAGACAATTTCATTTAAAAAAAAGACTGGATCTATGAGCCTACTGTGGCACTCTAACTTGCGATGCCTATGTCTGGATTCGATTTAGTCTGGTCGTGGGCAAACCAAATACTTAGTCAATTTTGGTTATTTTATTTACTTAGTCCGTTTTCGATTTTGTGACAGTCTGATAAGCCCAAAAATATGCATAAACTAAACAAATGAGGTTCTAGTACAACAAACTTTGCAAGAAGAATTAAATGAATGTATTTAGACCCAGTTTATCCCAGTCGTATTTAATCCTTCCTCCCTATCGCCTCGATATCGCTTCTACTTAGCCACTTTCACGGTCATCGGGTAAATCATCACCTACAATCAAGAAAATTGAGTAAGCAAACGAATTGCTGAGTGAGTCAGTAATTCCGTCCCACTAGGCCAAACATGAAATGCATCAAACAATAAACAATCAAGTCAGAAAACAAGTAGTATTCATGCATAAAGTTCGATCAGATATGCTGCCTCGGTTACCGATTTTTCGTGAAATAAGGTGGCGAGTAGCGGCTTTTATCTCTGTTTGTAGGGTTTTGGGTGAAAAACCCTAACCTCAATTCGTTCTGGATGGGCCGAATCCAAGCCCACCTAAGTTGAACCAAGCCCAACCCGCGAGACACTCACTCCCTGACCGCCCCGACCACTTTCCACTCCATTAGTTCGGACACTTCACTCCCTGTCGAAATACTATCACTCTCTGTCCAAACAATGTCATTCTCTTATCCAAAAACTGTCATTCCCTTTTTCTGAATTTCATGGACTTGTCCAATTTTTCACTGTCTCGTCCGAATTTCCCCAATTCCAACCTGATTTGCCCGACCCAACTTCCACTTCACTCGAACCCATCCTGATTCACCCGAAGGGTCGATGGGACACGGGCGTTACAAGTCTCCCTCACTTCAAAGGATTCGTCCTTGAATCTAGAGTTGAGATGGTCCAACTTTCTGTTTCTCGAATAACTTAGGAAAACTCTCTTTCATTATGACTTTCGGTTCCCACGTAACTTCAACTTCTCCATCAGTTCCATTCAACATGTACCATTCTGGTTTTCTTCCTTCGATCTGCTTGACCTTCCTGTCTAAGATCTAGACAGGAATTCCTTCAACATTCAATTTTTCCGTGAGGTTCCTTGGGGGTTCGGCCACAATTCCTTCTCCATTGCCTAAGCACTTCTTTAACATTGAAAACATGGAAGACGTTGTGAAACACATCCAGTTCCATGGGCAATGATAACTTATATGCTACTTTCCCAATCGTTTCTAAAATTTTATAAGACCCCATATACCTTGGCGTTAACTTAGCTGATCTCATCGTACGCTCTTTACCCTTTTATGTGACGGTCTTAAGGTAGACCAAGTCACAAACTGTGAACTCAAGTTCTTTCCTTCTCTTATCCGCATAGTTTTTTTTTTCTATCATGGGCTTGTTTCATGTTGAGTTTGACCATTCTCAACTTCTCTGTTGTATCCTCTATAAAATCTCGCCCATATATGCTTCGCTCCCCCACCTGATTCCAACATAGAGGGGTTCGACAAGGTCATCCGTATAGTGCCTCATACAGAGACATTCTAATGCTTGCATGATAACTATTGTTATACGCGAACTTGACTAAAGTTGAGTGTTCTTTCTACTTACCACCCCAATCCAACACACTTGCCTGCAACAAGTCCTCGAGTGTTTAGATGCTACGTTCTGACTGACCGTTTGTCTGCGGATGATAGGCTGTACTAGTATGGACTCTAGTCCCCCAATCTAGCCTGAAGCACTTTCCAAAACGTTGAACAGAACTTAGCATCTCGATCTGATACGATGCATCCCGGTGCTCCAAGCAACCGAACTATCTCTCTTACGTAAATCTCAACTAACTTTTCAACCCGATCTGTCATATTGGCTGCAATGAAGTGAGCCGACTTGGTCAATCGATCCACTATTATCCATATCGCATTCCTTTTATCACACATGGTAAATCTTTTGATGAAATCCATCGTTATCATGTTCCATTTCTATTCTAGGATTGGTAGGCTTTGCAGTAAGCCATTGGGAAGTTGGTGTTCTGCCTTCACCAATGGGCAAGTAGGGCATTTCGAAACCCAATTCAATTAGCCACGCCCAGTTTTATTCCCGTTCATTGATAGTATGTGATTCCTTAAGGATCGCCAACTCAGACTTATGTGATTCCTTAAGTATCTCATCCCGCAATCCCTGATCGTTTGGAATACACACTTGGCCATGAACCCAGAATCGTTCAATTATTTGAAGTCTGATATTCGGTATTATCGTTCTTTGCTAACTTTTTTCAAATTTTATCCCTTTTCTTGAGCACTCCCGTACTCGACTCAATAAATCTGCTTGGTCAGCGGCGCCCAAGTCGAATGGTTCTTCTTCAAACGTTAAGGCTGATAGACTCAACTTCAAACCATTCTAATCGGCCATTCGATCTCTTTCTCTGAATCCACATCTACCCTTTTCCGACTTAGGGCAATCTCCAACTAAGGTCATAGTCTGCTATAAGTTCCATCCATCGTCGTTGCCTTAAGTTCAGATCCGGTTGAGTGAAAGATGTACTTCAAACTCTTATGGTCTGTGAATACTTGGACCTTCCCACCGTAAAGGTAGGGTTGACATATCTTCAAGGAAAAAAACCATTGCAGCTAATTCCTAAATCATGAGTGGGGTAATTCACTTCATTTTCCTTAACTGTCGTGATGCATATGTAATCACCTTCCCGTGTTGCATCAATACATAACCCAAAACCATTCGTGATGCGTCTATATACACCACATAAGGCTCATTCGTTTTCTCGGCAAGGCCAAAACTGGAGTACTTGTTAGCATGTCCTTAAGCTTTGAGACACTCCCATTCGCACTCCTTAGTCCATATGAAAGGGACATCCTTCCCAATAAGCTGAGTCATAGGTTGCACCATGCTTGCAAAACCTTTAATAAAACATCGGTAGTACCCAGCTAACCCAAGGAAACTCCTTACCTCGGATGCGTTCAAGGGTCTAGGGCAATCCTCAAATTGCCTTAATTTTTTTCGGGTCCACGGACACTCCCTTATCCGAGACCACATGACCCAAGAATTCGATTTCCTTTTGCCAAAAAAATGCACTTACGTAGTTCCCGAACAACTTGTGTTCCCTTAGTTTTCCCAAAACCGACCTTAAGTCACATTGATGCTCTTCCGGAGACTTAGAGTACACCAGAATGTTATCTATGAAGATGATCATAAATTCATCCAAGAATTCTCTAAACACGTGCGTTCATCAATTTCATGAAGGCAAGCCGAAGTATTGGTCACCCGAATGGCATGACCACGAACTCAAAGTGTCTATACCTTGTATGGAAGGTTTTTTTTCCAAACGTCATGCTCCACGATTGGGATCTGATGATAACCCGAAGCCAAATCAATCTTCGAGAACCAGGTAGCACCCTCTGAGGTTGTCCAACAACTCGTCTATCCGCGGAAGAGGGTACCTGTTCTTTGCTGTTACTCGACTCTACCTGCGGTAGTCGATGCACAACCTGAAAGTGTCATCTTTCTTCTTGACGAAGAGCATTGGTGCACCACAAGATGAACTACTTGGGGGAATGAATTCCTTATCCGTCAATTCACTAAGTTGTCTCTTTAACTCGGTCATCTCTGGAGGCGCTATCCGATAAGGTGCCTTAGAGATTGGAGCCGTCCCAGGTTCTAACTCGAACATGAAAGGATCAGATCAAGATGGTGGTAAACCCTTCACTACCGCCGAACACGTCCTCAAACTCATGCACCACAAGAATATCCTTAAGTTCTGTGTCCGTTCCTATTTTGGCATTTGTGATCGTGAGTAAGTATCCTTCACATCCGTGTTCGACCATGACCGTTCTGCTTGGATAACAAAAAATTAGGCCTGGGCGTTTTACCAGGACACGAAAAACCAATCCGAATACGACCCAAAATTTTGGGTCCGGGTCCAATTCGGGTATAGGCAAAAGTAACAATCAGATCTTATTATATATCCGACAATAACACGCAAAAGAGCAACAACCGAGAAGAAGAAGAAACTTGAAGAAGATAAGCAAACTTTTTCTCTCTAAACTGTCTCTATGATTCCTCTGTTGTCTCTTGACCACTCACACATCTCTTGCCACTCTGACCCTGATCTCATGCTTTCCTTTGTAGGTCTTCAAGAGCAGAGCTGCAGCTGCTTTTTCCATTGACTTGCCACAAATGAACACCAAGCCAAAATAGAGTTCAAAGAATGGACCTGAGCATGTCCAGAAATAGATCAGAAAGGATTTGGGCTTTGCTTTAACGAACCGGCCCATCAACTTCTTCCATCGGCCCAGCTTGTGATACGCGTCATATCACATTCTCCACCTCGATGCGTATCACTCGTGCAAATGAGAAACTGAACCGATTCACTTTCCCTTTCCTCCCCCGACACGATCCATGTCGGAAACCCTAGTTTAATCAATGAACTAGATTCAGTCCTCAGAGCACCCTTAGACGACTTCTCTCGCCTCTTCGAACTTCTCCACTGAGACCGGTTTCGTCAGAATGTCAGCCGGATTAACCTTGGTATCAATCTTCGATATCAAGAGATCTCCTTCTTCAATCACATCTTGGAGGAAGAAGTACTGAGTCTGGATATGCCTCGTCCTCATCGTGGAACACGCTGTTCTTCGCAAGACAGATAGCGCTTTGCGAATCGCATAAGAGCTCCACCTTCTTCTGAGGAAACCCTAATTCACAAGTAATCCTTTTAAGCCATAACACTTCCTTCGTAGCTTCTGTTAGGGCCATATACTCTGCCTCTGTGGTTTATAAGGGCACTATTGACTGCAGGCCTGAACGCCAGCTCACGGTATTTCCTCTGACCTGAAAAGCATAACCGGTGATAGATCTTCTACGATCCAGGTCAGTAGCGTAATCGCTATCACAAAACCTTTCGATTTTGAATTCTCGAGCCTTTTTGAATGTTAAGTGATGAGTATAACTTCCCCTTAGATATTTCATTATCCATATAACCATTTTCCAGGTTCAGTGTTCTCAGTTAGGTGCACTCATGAAGCGACTCACCAGACAAACTCCATGGGCGATATCTGGTCTAGTCCTGGCCATCGCATACATAAGGCTTCCAACAGCATTGGAGTAAGGTATATCTCTCATCTCCTTCTCTGCATTAGCTTTATTTTATTCTTGAGTGCTCTGTGGTTTAAATTGACACCCTATGGTTGTCTGAACTGTTCTCAATTCACCATTAAAAAACACTCTTAAAACTTTCTTGATGTAAGCTTCCTGAGATAAATACCGAGTTCCTTTAGCTTTGTTTCTAATAATATCCATGCCTAGGATCCTTTTAGTTGATCCTAGGTCTTTCATCTCTCAAACTCACCACTTAACAATTCATTAACCTTCTGTATTTCTTTCATATCTTATACTGCAATCAACATATCATCAACGTACAATAACAAATATATCAAATTACCTTGACCATTAGGTTTTCGTATAGACACAATTATCTAGCTGACTTCTTGAAATTTTTTTTAGCTTTCATAAACTGATTAAACTGCAAATTCCATTGCCTAGGTGACTGTTTAAGTCCATACAAAGATTTCTGTCGTAAGCAAACCCTGTTTCCCTTTGTAATAACCCTCAGGTTGTTCCATTAGAATCCTTTCATCCAAAAAAACCATGTAGAAAAGCGGTTTTCACGTCTAGTTGTTCCAATTCAAAATCCATATTCACTACTATAGACATAATAAGTCTTATAGTGTGTGTTTAACCACTGGAGAAAAAACTTCATGGTAATCTACTTCTTAGAGATGTAATGTAGGAGATATATCCTTTGCAAGGATATTGGTAGAACGGGGTGGTTCTGATGGGTGTTTTGAAGGCTGTTTAGTATTATTAGAGTGCATCGTCGAATTTTTTAGACTAGTCCTTCCGTGTCACACTAACTGCTTTTTCCAATATAGCCTTGATTTCAAAGTTAGAGATTTCAACTTGACCATTGGGATGTAGATAGTATATATGGTGCAGCAACCTTATGGCAAAAATTTCAAAAATTCGGTTGATGAAATGTGAAGCACTATCATCATCAACAACCGTGGGAACTATGAAACGAAGGGAAATAATGGTCTCGACTAGCTTGAGGACTACCTTAGCATCGTTAGTTGAGTTGCAATGGCTTGGATCCATTTAAATACATAGTGCAATTGCTACAAAAAGACATTACTATATGAAGGGGGAAATGGTCCCACACAGGTTAAAGAGTTCTACTTCCAAGATCAGATTGTATGGCATCTCATTCAACTTACTAATATTTTCTTTTCGTTGGCAAGGGTCACATATAGTGATGTAAGCATGTATGCTTTTGAATATAGTGGACCACCAGAAACTGGTTCTGAGCACCTTATTCACCGTACGACAAGTGGACCACCATCCACTCCACAACATCAGACTAGGCCCCCTAATTCTCACAACCATGTGTATCAGTATCACTATGTATATATCACTATTTTGCTTTTGTAGTTATTGATCTAATAAGTCAACCGGATCCAGCTTTCAAAAGAACAGTCAAAAGTCAAAACTTAAAATTCTTTTATTTCGTGTATTTAAATTGAGATATGTTAGATATAACTTTCGAAACCTTTTTTCCGGGATTAGGCAACAATTAAAGAAGTATATATATTGGTTTATAAAGATCAGTTTTCGAAAAATTGGCTTAGCCAGCGGTCAAGTTGGCTTAGGCGCTAACAAACCTAAATTGTTTTGATTATAAAAAATTGGATGAATTATGTAAATGGAGGTAATTTGGATGGTTTTGACGGTAATTAAGTGGTTCATACAGTAGTCGGCTTAGGCATTCTGTTTTTTTTCTTCTAAATTCAATTTAAATCTTATATAAAATTAAAAAGTATATGTCCAATTATAAATTTATGTCCTAAATAACATCAAATTATTTATTATAGAGTTTGAAAATAAAATTTTAAGTTTTATATTTATAATCATGTAATCTAAAATAAATTTTTATTTTATCTTATATGTAATATTATTTATTTAAAAACCGTTTAAGCCGTCTAAAATCGCTTAGACCTCGAGTTAGTTTCTTCTAAACTCTAGGCGGAAGGTTTATGTCCGACTATCGCCTATCATTTTTCTGAGCACTGATATAAATATATGTTCTTATTCTAAGAAATTTTCTCTGTAGGTTTACAAATAGAAGATAATACACAATGACGAGAAAACAAGAAAACACAAGGATTCAAAACAAAATGAGAAAAGAAAAATTATGAAAGTTAAGAAGATGGTTTATAATAACCAAGAGTTGCGTAAAAGGTTTGTAAAAATGTAAATATTAGCAGGGCAACTGCAGCCAGAAAAGAAAAATATGCCCAAGGATTATTGAAGTACTTGTGTCTTAAGGTTGCCTGCAAGGAATTCCACGGACGAGTGTAGTAACTGTTGACCTCGCCAGAAAGAACCCAAAGATAACTATTTTTCGGATTAAAAACCACTTCTTTACATAACCCGTTGAACAAATCCGCAACTTCAGAATCACTTCCTAGCCAGTGCTCGATGATACCACAGCGATGCAAGTAGCTAACATCGTTAGAGGAGTTTATTAAGTTATCCATGAAAATCATGTAGGACGTTATCCTGTCATTTGAGTGTATATGACACTGCTCGTAAGCTATAAGATTTGAGAATAGAGACTTCGTACCTACAAGAAAAACGAGTGAAGGAGTTTCTCGGTAACTTAGGTTCTATAGATGAATTTGGTAATTAGACCATGAGACTATACATGAGTGAAAGACAATAGTAATGACTAATGAGAAGAAGAAATCAAGAAAAAAAGTTAAATTACCGTCATGGATTAGTAGTTTTGGTATCTCAAGATAACCCTTGTTGAATGTAATATCCCAAAGCTGGTCGGTTTTCTTTCTCCTGAACATAACTCCTGTTTCTCTTAGTTCAGTCACGCAATGTATCAATTGTTGTTGTCGCTTGTTCATCACAAAGCTCATGTAATTCCGTAACGACATGCGTCTAGTTTTCTGATCCGGCGTTAAACTACACTTAAATGTCTGAAAGAGACTTCGATGGAAAATATCCAAACAGTGCAACTGCTCATTTTAGCAAGCTGCCTTTGCCTGTTCTGGTGTACGACTTCTTCCCGTCCGCTCAAGAGTTCTGCCTGGTCTGGTGTGGTCAACATCTCTCCCGTTGGCATTAGTGGTTCGAAGAACTTAACAGCTGCCTTTGCCACTATACCCGGTTTGGTTCGGTATACCGAGCTGTAACTCTAATAACCGGTCAAGAACAAACAAAGGAAGTTGATTTTCCAGCATTACCATGTCACGTTGAATCGAATGCATCAATCTTTGCATCCCGGAAACAGGGTCATGGGGTGCATATCTATTCAAAACACAACAAAACTGTTCGACTATCAGATTTATGAGATAACCAGACAAACATAGAAACTTATAAGTCAGGCCTACCCGATTTCCGAGAATCCGTTAATGGTTCCCCTGAAGAGCTCAAGAACAAAACAGCCATCTAGAACAAGCATTTCTGTGAACTCATTACTGGTCATATCAATGGGACCTTCGTAGCAAGCACGAGCTTTATTCTCGAGCTTTTCCATGGCGTCAATGTACATTTCGATGGAGTGCGTGGTCCATTCCCATGACCTTATTGACCGCAACGCTACTTGTGACGCTCCATGGGCAGGAGGTGTTTATAGCCATGGTGGTACGGACCAAGAGAGACAGTTTGAGGGAAGTAGGACTTTTCGTTGTTTTCTTGCAAGTGATGTGGAACTCTGTAGATACAGAGCTCGTTCCAGGTAGTTGTAGCATAGTATCCACGTATTTCTTCCATCTTGTCTTTGAGTGAAATTACCCCATTGCTCTCGTGCCTCTTTTGGCTCCGGTTTAGTTTCCACCAGGTTCTGCGAGTTTTGGCTTTGATTTCGTCCGGTAATTTCATGGAAAC
>JAKUCM010008548.1:0-17589 GCA_023374145.1 Lepidium sativum | reverse complement strand
ATATAGCTCACAAAAATGAGTATATAAGGCAAAAATATAGAATTTCAAATTTATTAAACACTAGTTCAAATATAGGTGAAAAATAATTTTCCAAAGGCTATAGCTCACAAAAATGAGTATATAAGTCAAAAATGTAAAATATCAAATTTATCAAACATTAGATCAAATATAAGTGAAAAATGATTTTTCAAAAGGTATAGCTAACAAAAATGAGTATATAAGTCAAAAATGTAAAATGACAAATTTATCAAACATTAATTCAAATATAGGTGAAAAATGATTTTCCAAAGGCTATTGCTCACAAAAATGAGTATATAAGTCAAAAATATAAAATTTATCAAACATTAGTTCAAATATAGGTAAAAAATGATTTTCCAAAGGCTATAGCTTACAAAAATGAGTATATTCAAATTTATTGAACATTAGTTCAAACAAATATAGTTAAAAACCAAAGAGTATACCTCACAAAAATGAGTATAGAAGTCAAAAATGTAAAATAATAAATTTATCAAACACTAGTTCAAATATAGCTGAAAAATACCATCTGCATCCAATTACCTTTTTTTATTCTGTGGTTTATCAACTAGAGTCCATGTGTTGTTTCTGATGAGGGAATCCATTTCCTCATCTGCTGCTTTTCTCCATTTTTCTCTGTCTTTGCTATGCATTGCTTCTATATAAGTCTTAGGTTCTTCAAGCTCTATTTCCTCAGAACTTGATAGTGCAAATGCAACTAGGTCTGCTTCTTCATATTTAGATGGAGGTCTTATATTCCTTCGTTTTCTGTCCCGAGCCAATAGGTAGTCTTCCAACTTAGACTCTTCATTTTCTGAATGCTCAGTATCTAAACGACTCCCATCTTCACTGATGTCTTCTTGTCCATGCTCTGGACTTGCTCCACCTGACCTAGCCATACTCTTTAGATGAGCTTCCTCACCCAGTATTTCTTCTAGGTTTACTTTAAAGGTTACCCTTCTATCAGATTTTCTTTCACTGTTTTGCTTATCAACCTTAGGTTCTTATTCCCCTGATATGGTGTCTTTGTATATAGTTCATCTTCGTTGAATACTACATCTCTGCTAATTACCAGCTTGCTTTCTTCGATTAGCCAGACCCTGTACCCCTTAGTTTCTGTTCCATAACCAACAAATACTCCCTTTAAAGCTCTAGGGCTTAGCTTGTCTTGAGTAGTATGAACATAAGATATACATCCAAAACTCCTTAAGTGATTGTACTCGGGTTTATATTTAGACCACAGCTCTTCTGGTACATCAAAGTTGATTGATGCTGCTGGTGATCTGTTTATGATATAAACCATTGTGTTTGCTGCTTCTGCCCAAAATTCTTCACTTAGGCTAGATTCTGATAGCATACATCTCACCTTTTCCATTATAGTTCTGTTCATTCTTTCTGATACTCCGTTTTGCTGTGCTGTATATGCACAAGTTCTATGCCTTTTAATTCCTGCTTCTTTGCATAAGTCATCAAACTGTTTATTGCAGTATTCTAGACCGTTGTCAGTCCTTAGGCATTTGATTCTCTTTCCAGTTTGATTTTCTACCAGCATTTTTCAATCCTTGAAGGCTTGAAATGCCCCACTCTTTTTCCTTAGGAATTGAATCCAAACTTTCTTTGAGTAATCATCTATGAAGCTGATAAAGTATTTACAACCTGATATGCTAGGTGTAGTGTTCTGTGATCCCTATAAATCCGAATGGATGTACTCTAAAGTACATTTCGAGGTGTGTTTGCCCTTCTGAAAACTAAGTCTATGAGTCTTTCCCAACGCGCATGTTTCACAAAAGCCCATAGCTTTCACATCTCCATTCTTTAGATAACCTTTCCTGACTAAGGTCTCCATTGACCTTTTTCCCATATGAGCTAGTCTTCGATGCCACCTAGTAGTTGTGTCAATAGTTACCTTGGCTATGTTGACTTCTGTACTTAATACTTTTCCATCTAGGAAGTATAGACCATTCTGGTATTTTCCAGACAGGAATTTATCACCGTTCTCTTTGTAAAACTGAATGTTGAAATCCTTTCCTTGATAATGAAACCCTAGTTCTTCAAGTTGACCATATGATATGAAATTTCTGGTACATATCTCACATCATTTAAGGTAACTAAGTTACCATCTTTGTTCTCAATCACAATATTGCCAATTCCTTTGACTGAGCAGTATGAATTGTTTCCATGTAGACTTTGTTTCCTTCGAATTCTACTAGGTCTGTGATTAGATCCTTCCTCGGTGTTATGTGAACGGTACAACCTGAGTCCATTACCCATTCCTCAGTTGTTGCAATTAGGCTTGCAGTGTAGGCTAAACCCTTCGATTCTCTTGTTGCACAATTTGCTAACTCCTTTCCTTTCCCATTCTTCTTTTGTGGACAATCACGTTTCTAGTGTTTTTCATCTCCACATATCCAACAAGTCCTGATTTCTTGATTGTTCTGTTTTGGTCTTGACTTAGATCTACCTTTACTTTTTGATCTGCCTCTGTTCTTCCCCGTACTCTTTACATTTCTCTTGTATGTCTGCCTCTGCCATCAACAGTCAATCCTTCTGAATGTGTTTTCTTCCTTAATAACCCCTTTTGTCTTAGATTTGAATCCATTCCATAGGCTCTAGTTATTACATCATCCATAGTTAGAGTGTCCTTAGCATTGCCCGAACTGTAATGTGTGAATAAGTGGATCATATTGAGATGGTAGACTGTTTAACAATGCAATAGCTTGATCTTCATCTTTAATAGTGACCTTTAGACTTTCTAAATCTCCTATCAGCTTTAGGAACACATCAAGATTTTCTTCAATTGATTTGTCCTCATCTTGAACATGTCTAGTGTTTAGTTGACTCAATAATATGGTTGATTAACTAGTGTATTAGTAAGTCATATGTTGCGTTGGAAATGGGCTTAGACGTGTCTTGTTACTCCACTGAGACATAGCCATCTACTGATGTTTTGGAAGTTTAAGGATCTTTATGGAAGTTTGAATTATCCTTATGCCATTTCTTTTGCCCTTTACCACAGTCTGGTTTCATCAATGAAAATCACCTAGCTTGCTAGAATTTACGGTTGATTCTTTTATGTAAGTAGATGGGATAAAAAGAACATGAGTCATTTCTATAACAACCTGGCTTCTGAAGATTTTCTTCCTGCTACTGAAGGATTCTAATAACCAAATCTGTTTTTTGTTGCAATACAGACCGTTCAGACAAGAGCGAAAATGAGAACGTGGGAGATATGTTCATGAATCGATTCCAAAATTTGCTGATTCCTCTGCTTGCTCTTGCTATGTTCTTTTCTTCTTTTTCGTTTGGCTCTGGAGACCAACAACAGGCAAGCATATATATAAACCAAGTATTGTGATAGTCTTGGTTTTCTGTACTGATGTCTATGGAATTGTGGTTTTGGCCCATGCTCTATGTTTTTACCTGACATCCTGTACTTCCTATTGGTCTCAGATTAGTTTCCAGGAGTTCAAAAACAAGCTTCTTGAGCCTGGTCTAGTTGACCACATAGATGTTTCAAACAAATCAGTAGCCAAAGTCTATGTGAGGAGCTCACCAAAACTCCAACAAACAGCTGATGTCCAAGGCAACGGTAATGGGATTCCTGCTAACGGAACTGGTGGTCAGTATAAAGTATTACTTCAATATCGGTAGTGTTGACTCTTTTGAGGAGAAACTCGAAGAAGCTCAAGAAGCATTAGGCGTTGATCCTCATGAGTTTGTTCCCGTCAAATACGTCTCTGAAATGGTCTGGTACCAAGAGATCATGAGATTTGCACCCACTTTATTGCTCTTGGGTACTCTAATTTATGGAGCGAGACGTATGCAAGGCGGATTGGGTGTGGGAGGAACCGGTGGAAGAATGGCCGTGGAATTTTCAATATAGGCAAAGCCACAATAACCAGGGCGGATAAAAATTCCAAAAATAAGGTTAGAGTTTTACCTTTATAAAATCCTATTGAAATTTGCAAACTGCACCTTACATTTCTTGTTTTCTCCCCCAGATTTATTTTAAGGATGTTGCTGGATGTGAGGAGGCTAAACAAGAGATCATGGAGTTTGTACATTTCCTTAAGAACCCAAAGAAGTATGAAGATTTGGGTGCTAAAATTCCAAAAGGGGCACTTCTAGTTGGTCCGCCTGGAACTGGTAAGACCCTATTAGCAAAAGCGACAGCGGAGAGATCGGGTGTGCCATTTCTGTCGATATCTGGTTCAGATTTCATGGAGATGTTTGTTGGTGTTGGACCGTCGAGGGTGAGACATTTGTTTCAAGAGGCTAGGCAATCTGCACCTAGCATAATATTTATTGATGAGATTGATGCAATTGGTCGGGCTTAAGAGGACGGGGAGGTATAGGCGGTAATGATGAGCGTGAAAGCACTTTGAATCAGTTGTTAGTTGAAATGGACGGTTTTGGTACAACTGCTGGAGTTGTGGTTCTTGCTGGGACCAACAGACCGGATATTTTGGATAAAGCTTTGTTACGGGCCTGGCCGTTTTGATCGCCAGATAACGATTGATAAACCTGACATCAAAGGTCGTGATCAGATTTTTTCAGATATACTTGAAGAAAATCAAACTTGATCACAAGCCATCATATTACTCTCAAAGGCTTTCAGCTCTCACTCCCGGGTTTGCTGGAGCTGACATTGCAAATGTCTGTAACGAAGCAGCTCTTATTGCTGCTAGACAAGGAGGAGCAACTGTTACAATGGCGCATTTCGAATCTGCAATTGATCGTGTTATTGGTGGTCTTGAGAAGAAAAACAGGGTAAAATGAATCCTCCTTTTTGACAATATTTATAAGCAAGTTGGTTGATCCACTTTTTGGTTGGAAATAGAAATCTGATTATCTTAATTATGATCAGGTGATAAGCAAGTTGGAGCGACGTACGGTTGCATATCATGAATCTGGACACGCGGTTGTAGGGTGGTTTCTGGAACATGCAGAGCCATTGCTGAAGGTGACTATCGTGCCACGAGGCACAGCAGCACTTGGGTTTGCTCAATACGTTCCAAATGAAAACCTTCTCATGACCAAAGAGCAACTCTTCGACATGACTTGCATGACCCTTGGTGGCCGTGCAGCTGAGCAGGTATAAATGAATTCCGTTTCCCCTCTCGTCTTCAACCTTAACTATAAGCAAAATGGGACAAGACTTTTCAGTTTCCGAAATTTTAGGATCCTTTTTACGGTTCAAGATGATTCAAGTTTCTAGTCCTTTTGAACGCAGGTATTGATAGGAAAGATCTCGACGGTGTGCGCAGAACGATCTGGAGAAGGTTACAAAGATGACTTATGCGCAAGTAGCTGTATATGGTTTCAGTGACAAAGTTGGGCTGCTCTCGTTCCCACCAAGGGACGATGGCTATGACTTCTCTAAACCTTACAGCAACAAAACCGGTGCAATCATAGATCAGGAAGTTAGAGATTGGGTTGAGCAAAGCTTATGAACGGACCGTGGAACTGGTAGAGGAACACAAGAGAAAGTGGCTCAGATCGCCGAGCTTTTGCTGGAGAACGAGGTTCTGCATCAAGATGATCTCTTAAAAGTTTTAGGTGAACGTCCCGTTTAAGGCAGCCGAGGTAACCAATTATGACCGGTTCAAGTCTGGGTTTGAGAGGGAGTGAGAAGGACTCAGCCACCACGTCAAAGGTGGAGCCTGTGGTTGATGAAGGGGCTCCTCCGCCGCTTGAACCGCAGGTTGTTCCGATGTAAGAGACTTCCCTATTACAACTGTAAATTTAATAATGAATGCAGTCACAATAGAAAACAACAAAACACGCACTCTCTTGTTCTTCGATGGTTTTAGTGATGAGGGACTTTGTCAGCAATGAATTTTTAAAAACCTAAACTATTGCTTCTGATCAGATTTTTTCGCAAAATTTGTGCGTATTGTAACAATATTACATAATGTCCTACAAAAGATCGCTAAACACTAATAAAGTTACAAGGTTTCTCTACTCTGACTGTATTATAGTTCTTAGCAGTTCTGTATTTATATACGAAACTTGTATTGTGTTTTGAAGAAAGAAACTAAAAACTTTATAATGCCGTCGAAATTTCTGAATATATAAAGAAGGAACATATCAACAAGCTAGAGAATGTTGCGACACATCTCAGTTAAGATTCGAGCTTTCATAAACATCAGTGTTATCCTAAGGGTCCTTGTCGCTTAGGTTCCATCCAAAGCTGTTCCCAAAATTTGATGAGAGAATGTGAATGCATTAATAGATAAATTCTTCAGCAGAGCCGTGGACATGTTGAGTTCTGTTTTCAACCCTTGAGAGAGTATTTCTTACCCGTGAACACTTGAAACTTAGAGTCACCGGAGTTCGTTGAACTCTCTTGCTCGATGTTCTTTGGATCAGCCTACATACATTTAGAAGCCATATATACAGTAAGTTACCTTCACGGATTACTAATTGGATCACATGAATGGAAATTTCCAGAAAAGAGAGACATACATTCACATTTTCTTTTGGAGCTGTTTTACTGCTTGAACCAAAAACGAGCTTTCCTGATCGTTGCCGTGGTGTAGTAACTGATAACTTCTCCTCGTTGTTTTCTTTCGTGGTTGGCTTTTCCTGTTGTTTTGTATCTTCCGTTTCAATTGATTTTGCTTCAGTTTTCCCATCTAAACGATTGCCTGATCCAGTGAACGGCGTGAATTTGGGAATTTTGCTTGCTGGTTCTTCTTCATTAACTACAAGGAACCAAAAAAAAAAGAACACATGTCCAACTTAGAGGCTAGTATGCCAAAGAAGAACTCAATAGTGTATATCGGAATGAACTTAAAGAAAACCTTCAAGAGGTCGCTTTTTTAAGGGAATCAGCTTTTGTGGCTTCTCAGGTTCTTTGTAATCAAGAGGAGGAGCAAAATCAACCTCACAATCCGTTTCGATAATACTCACAGCTGCAGAAGGTTTTGCCTCAACCACATTGATATAGTATTCCTTGTTATTGTAAGGAACCATAATTGTGTCCCCAGTGGTTAAGCAAGAGTAGCTCCTAAGCGTAGTCTCCAAGCTGCAATATGTAAGAAAGATAAGATTCTTCAAAGAACTAGTTTAAAGCAGATTCAATTACTTTAAAAATACGGAAAACTATTTAGTTTGGAAACTACAAACATGGCTTTTGGGTTGGAAACGTCCAAGAAATCTTGGGTGTGAGGCTGCAGCTTGATGTAAGTCCCTTTTACCAAGCTGGTATTCCTAACTTGCACAATATCTCCCTCTTGAAGAGACATGTTTTGCATCATCTATAAGTAATGCCAACGAAAACATCAGAATAGGAAAATAGTGAAAGAGAAAAAATGGCAAAGAAAGTTGAAAACAAGTATACCCAATACGGAAAGTATACTAGGCCTTCGTCAGCGGTGAATTCTAGTACACCGCAATGTGTAGTCTTCCCAAGAGAATCATTACTCAGTTGAAAGAGCATTGGGTATTCAATATGCAAATAAGCTGTGAAGATGGATTCACAGACCAGAGATTTTATTGGTATTGAAGTAAAGAAAAACAGAAATAATAGTAAAAGATACCCACCAAGACGATCAAGAGCAGAAGGAGGCATAATAACTGTAGATATCACATATATAAAAGTGGATGTCAGAGAAGAAACAATCTAGATATTAAGGAAGAGAGTAGTATATCTTACTTTTGTCACCCTTCTCAAGATGTGCCTGCAATAAAAGTGACTGATATTAGAATCGTTTTTTGTTTCATTTTCGTTAGAGTCTTGATAGATAGATCAAAGAAATTAGATAAAAATGACGGAACCTTGTCAATGAATGTGAATGGGTAACAACGGTAACACTGTTCAAAGCTAGAAGCATCTCCTCCATTCATATCTCCACTGCCACAAAATCAACAAGTCGTAAAAAGTCAATAATAAGAAAAACAAAAGCTTCATAATATGATCTAGCTTCCTTAGTGATAAGAAAATTAAGGAGAATTTGATTAATCCACTGAGGCAAATAATCGAAAACCTTGCAGGCATAAAACAAACAGAGAAAAAAGAAAACGGAAAACTTCATTCTACTTCAGAATTCAGTACGATGGTTTAATCTTGAATTGCAGCAGACAAATTTCAATTCAAAACACACAAAATAAGATCTCCTCCACAGATAAAGTTCGAAGGCGATCATCCAAATACTTAGACACAAGCTACAATGAAAACTTATAAACATTAGTCTATAGATTCAGAGAGTTTTAGTAACTAACAAGAACCAAAATGACCGGCACAATCTTAGGGACTAATTCTTTGGGTTTACGAAAAAATAGAAGTATGATAAAATTTACTAGAACTCGGAAAAAAACCGTACGGAAAAGGAAAACAAACCTGATAATTAAAAGAGGGTTATGAAGCTAGAAGATCGTCTTCTTCGAAAGGTAGTCAATGGCAGATCGGAACTGAAAATTTGGAAAGTTGTTTCGATTGAGAAGAAGAGAGTCTTTTATATAGGTTTTAACGGGCCGAAAAATCATGGATCAAAAATTACAAAGCACGATTATACACGTGGCCCATGGTAGTTGGTTAAATTGTGGGTCCATTAATCCTACGTGAAATTTTAATAATATCCCGTTATATACTTAAGTAAGAATCTTTTTTTTTTTGTCGGCCACAACTAATCCAATTTATTTTTTGTCAGTAACTCTACAACTAATTCATTCATGAGCCAATTTCATATATAATTAGGTTGTAAAACTCAATCCTTAAATATACAAATATGCTTGTTTTTAATAAATTTAACACTTACCACACTATACTAAAGAGCCAACTGCAACTAAGGAAGAATCATATGTGGGATTTCTTTTTTGCTAAAATCAGATATAGGATTTCAGGAGTTTTTATAGTATTAAGGAGGCTTGGAGATGTAATCTTTTATTTTCTTGTCAACAAGTAATTATTAGATCAATAAGATCTAATCCATAATCAAAATTTTCCTTGATGGGATTCGAAATCACCTTGTTCCTAGCTAAAGAAAAGGCAAACAACCATGTCACCTATTTACTGACACCTGTTTAATTGGATTTATAAATCCATGTATAAGTTGAAAATCAAGTGATAATTATTTGATTTTGAAATCATTTAAAATGGATGGGATAGATTGGCGAGTGGTAGTGCTCTTTACAAATCTTTAGGCACTAAAAACCATTAGGCTAACTAACAAAAAATTTATTTAAACTGAATTTTGTAAATCCAACTCAAAATAACATGTTTCGAGTAAGGATTTCAGCCAAGAAACAAATAACACAGTTGACTTGCCTCCGGTTACGTAGTAAGTGGTGAGTTCGAATCCACATGTTCCAGTTGGAGAACTTATGATATAGATCATACCGTGTCGATCCAATAGTTATTTGATGTTGACAAAAAAAGTAAAGATTTCAGCCTTTACATTTTAAAGGGAAATCCACAACCAAATCCATTAAAATCCTTTCTTCTTTTTGTTAATCTTACTTTTTTCTTCAAATAATAATTGGATCGACAAAACTCGATCCATAACAAAAAAATCATTTCCTAAAATCTTTTTTTTTTCTTGTATTAAGAGGAATCAAATCATGATGCTAGAGGATTTGTAAAATGACCGCTACAATTAGTGCACATGTCCTTGGCCACAAAAATCTATTAGAAAAACAAATCCACCCTTAAATTTCTAATGTTGAATAAATAGTGCTTTTAAATAGGATTTATAAATGATGTCCATGAGATTTAGATTTTGCTTTTATTTTTTTGTGTTTTAATTTTTGTTTATAAAAAACCAAAAAAAGTTGATTTTTAGATAAATCAATGATGAATTCTCAAAAACTAGTTTTTAGGATAACAAAAAGCTAAACAACTAGTCTAGAAACTAATCCTAGTCGAAGTAGAAACTAGTCCTAATATTTATGATATATTATAAAAGATATAATTCTTATCAATATCTATTTTAAAATTTTACTCCATATCCTAATAGGAAGTTTATATCAAACAACTTTTATTCGATACTCATCACATGACTATTATCATAACATCAACACTTTTCAA
Source organism: Lepidium sativum (assembly GCA_023374145.1). Taxonomy (NCBI): domain Eukaryota; kingdom Viridiplantae; phylum Streptophyta; class Magnoliopsida; order Brassicales; family Brassicaceae; genus Lepidium; species Lepidium sativum. The sequence goes on along the minus strand of JAKUCM010008548.1, from coordinate 7,544 downwards.
CAATTATGAGTATTCTTTGACTCTCAGTCATATTGTCCTTAATCATGTATTTCTCTGAAATTTCTTCGTTGAAACCATGCAAACAAAATTGGAGAATTAGAATTAAGATTTTCAAGCTATTGAAAGTATACACTAAACAATTTGATCAAACCATTCTTTGTGATTCTAAGGTATGTAACTTATGATTTATCTATTTGCATATTTTATAATGATTAAGAATACTTAAATTAATTTATATTTTTTGTAAGATGATAAAGTTCAGTGTAATGTGAAGAATGAACCAATTTCTAAATTCGTTAATCATCTTGAGTAGGGAAGTACTAAGATCATTAAGAACTTACATGTTTGTCATGTAAATGGATCTTACAGGTAGTTCAATCATAAGTAAAAATTCTCATCTGTATACACAATGTTAGTTAAGTTAACTGATCCTCTCCTAGATTCGGTGTTGGGATTAAAATTTGTAAATTATTGTGAATTACTTTACGGTATCTTGAAGATATATATTTTATAGGTACAAAGTATATTTTTTTGTTTATAAAATATTTTATATTTCAATTTATCATTATAATTATTAATAAAAAATTATTTATTTTATAGATATCATTAGACAGTTGGTTCATGTTAGCAATACTGAATTTTGTGAAGTGAATGAAAAACCAACTAAGCCAATAAAAATTAGCCTTAGAATTTATGAGTAAATTTTTGTTATATTATTATTTTTAGTCATTTTATTATATATAAAATATTACAGAGTTTAGGATTACTTGTTTTTTATAGGGAAAATATGCTGTGAGATTTGAAGCCAAAGCCAATAATAGATTTACTCTCAACCATAATTTTTTACAGTTTTGCAAGATAAAATTATTTAGAAGTATTTATATACGTATCTATAATATTTCACAATTCTAATTAATTTATTATCATATATTGTTTAATAATTTTTTCTAATTAATTTTAAATATCATCATTATTACTAATAGTTACGAGTGTAAGGTTTGATAGTGAAAAAGTTCAGGGGTTACTGTTTATAAATAAACAAAGAGTCAATTAGCTCTTTTTTTTTTTTTTTTTTTTTTTTTTTTTTTTTTTTTTTTTTTTTTTTTTTTTTTTTTTTTTTTTTTTTTTTTTTTTTTTTTTTTTAAAATAACCCAAAAAAAAGTTAATGTTGTACGTACATTAAATACAATGATTTAGGAAGTAATCGCGCATAGACACAAGGTATGACACAAACACACAATCCCAAGAACATGGTAATCATTGTTTTACTAGGCACAAGACTTTACACCATCCCATTAGTATATTTAATGGAGATTCTTAACTTTAAAATAATATTAAATAATTGTTAACAAGGAAAAAACGATTTTTAATTTAGAATTTTAAGAGAAGTTCTTAGCAAAATTTCGTAAGAGTAAAAAAATTAAAAAATAATTAAAATAGAGGTAAGAGAAAAAGAAGAGTCTCTTAAATAAAACTCATATTAGAGTCTTTTAGATAGATAACTTGTTCTTATTAGTTTATTTTTTTAATAATTAAAATTTAATTAAAAAAGTAAATTATATTAAACTATTAATTTTTTGTGATTAAGAGAGGGTCTAAAAGTCCTTTAGATATATTTACGTGTCACTACACGATTGACTGAGTGTTAATACCCTTCGCATTCTTCTCCTCCTCTCTCGCCATTCTTAGGCGATTCTTCTCCTTCGCTATCTTCTTCTTCTCCCTCGCCTTTCCGGTGGTTTTTCGTCTCGGAGTTGGCTCTCTAAATCGACGACCTCATCTTCTCTCTAGATCTCTAGACCAACGACCTCGCCTTCTCCTTCTCTCTCGCCTAAATTTCTTTTATTTATCTCTCGTTAAGGTTGAGATCCGAAGAACCCACATCTGGGTTTGTATTCTGTTCTCATTTTCGTTTAAAATTCAGGTAATTTTCTCACAATCCTTTGTTGATTGAAGCTTGTGTTGTAACAAAGCACGATGCTTTGATTCCTTTTTTAATTGTCATCTTGCTTGAGATTTAGATCTGTTCGAATGATATGAATTATGCTTTGGTTTTGAGTAGAGAAAAATGGGTGGTGAGGCAGAGATCAAAGAACATTCATCACCCCAAGCCTCATCTGAAACAACAGAGAAGAAACATAACGTAAAAGGGAAGAGATTATGGCAGAAAGTGAAGTATCAATTGGTTAAATATCACTCTAGTAAGAAAGATTTCTTTACTCTAGGTTATTTCCTTAGAATTCCGAAAATCTCACCAACCTAAGAAAAATATTTCTTTAAAACTCTGGGAGTTTTACAGGCATAATTAGGTTTTTACTGATATTAAATTTTATAATATGTTATCGATTACATTTAATGGGCATAAGTTTAAATTTATATGTTATTATAATAGTCTAAATATTAAATTTAAATTATTCTCTTGTATAATGTTTGTTTAAATTTTATTTAAATATCTATATAGCATTAAAATTTTCTGTATGTTTTACAATAATAATAATAATAATAATAAACTTACGTGTCATATCAATTCTTTTGTTACTGGTTGTGCTAGATTTCTAGAAATTCGTTTGTTTGTTTAAATCAATTTGGTTTGTTGTTTAACCCTAGCATTCGCTCTTTTGATTTTAATAAATAAAGATTAAAAATTGAATATTCTCTCTACATATAATAAAATTGTAACATTAGCAAATTTTTATTATTTATAAATAATAAAAATGTAGAATTAATTTAAAATAGCATGTTATATTAATCTGTATTTTTTTGTCAACGGTAAATTTTATTGGGCTACAATTGGCCGGTCCAATAGCCAAATTTCTACATAATGTAGGTGGGGGACTAGATCACTGGTTGTGCAAATCAGCTGCATGATGTGGACTTACCGTCTGCCACTAGGTTAAGAGCCATTTTCTTAGGAAATGTTGTGACAAATTTGTAAATAGAAAATAATTGTTACATAATATTGATATTTCTTACAATAATAATAAAACATTTATCTCTTAATAAGATTTTATAACTGATTATATTATATACACAATATTATTATTTAGTTTTAGTTTTAAATACAGTATAAACGGAAGACAATTAATTGAACTGAGATTGTTTAGTGGATTTTAGAAAATAATATAATTTATTTAAATGAATAAGTCTCTTATAATATTAATATTAAATATAATAACAAATAAATTAATATAAAAACATGTTTTGTATAATCATATATTATACTTGTGCACAGCTATAAACATATGACATTATCACATTATATACGTGTTATTTTAATAGTCATCGTTAGTATTTTTTAATATTGTTAGTATTAACTCTAAACCTAAGATTTAATTTTCAACTAAGAGATTTTAAATAAGTATAACACTTTATCTTAACTAATTCCTAATATTTAGTGTATATTATACAAGATATATTTCTAATCAATTTTTATTTTAAAAATTTACTCCTAATCCCATTAAAATTATATCAAACAACTCTATTTGATATTCATTTCATACCTATTATTATAACACAACGATTTTCAACAACTTTTTTAGATTTTTTGTTATAATTTTCAGATATTTTTTGGATTCGAGTCGGATTCAGATAGGATCTTTTCGGCTCTAGTTTTTTTGAGTCCATAATTTATAAACTTATATAAGACCCGTTACTATTTCGGTTCAACTTCGGATTGGTAATTATATTTAATGGCTATGAGTGTACTCAAATCTAGTTTGATAATAAAATATTCTAGAAATCCTTGACTAAATATAAATAAACAAACACATGATGAGAAAAAAAACCACACATATATATTTATATTCTCGTTACTAACATATATATACATATATACTTATTAGTAATTAAGATATATAAAAAATATAATTTAATATTCGATTTTATAATAATCTAAATATGCATGTATACAAAACAAAAAAAACATAAGTATCTCCCGTGCAATGTCCATGAATTCATCTAGTTATTATAATGGTCCCGGTGCTATATAGGTTACCCCATGTAACGGAGGAGCAGATATATGGAGGTTTTAGAGATATCTATATTTGTATTTGTATCTATATTAGTACTATCCGTCAAATTAGTATTTATATCCGAAAAATACAGAAATTCAAAATACATATATTCGTAAAAAATAATGGATATCTGCTAGATATCCATATACATATTTGATTATTGTAAAAAAAATTATATTTTTCTCAAAAAGTAAACAATTTGGAAAATTTAAATGCCTAACACAATAAAAATGATAATAATATATAAAATAAAAATACAACATATTGCTTTTGGCATTAAATATATATATATATATATATATATATACAAATACTCAGATATCCATATTCAATATATGTATTATTTGTAATCTTATCTGTATAGTTGAGTCTCAAATTTCATTATTCGTATTTGTATTGGCCGAATATCAATTTTTTTGGATAAAATTTTGGATACGGATCCAGATATTAAGCGGATACGGATATTAAGTGACATTGTTAGTATGGGCGATTAATTTCCCATACTTAAATACTATTTTTGGGATGATATGTGTTTCTTTCCCCGAACAGATCAGTATGGTCAACGTGTCATATGAATGATTCACTCCTTATACATATATTCGATTTTTGGGGTAATAACCATTGTCTTGCCCGAACCGATTGATATGGTAGAGACCATATCTCTATCATTTATTTTCTAAATGTCGAGAAGACATTTACGAAAATGTTCTAAATGAACGACAAAATATATTTATTCCTAAAGACAAAATATTTCTAGGTTGTTATTATCGAAAACAAGGCTTCCAATTTCAATATACGGTCATGCAATTTTGTATGTTTCAACCCTCATTCAAATAGCCCGTGTGCATATCATAAATACTCCTATTAGAATTAACATATGACCATAAGCCAAATATATCTCATCTCCGTGTTTTTGGGAAAACTGAATGAAAGTGGTCCAGAAGAACCACATATAGAGAGAAGTCATAAAGAGAAATCAATGTTGAAGATCATGAGATTTCCATCAATTATACCAAAAATGATAAATTATGGGTTAGAAATGAGATAGAAGATGATGAAAGAATTTTTTCATTCTGTGTATCAACAAAAATTGATAATGAAAGTGATGATCTAGATCCAAGGTCTATATAGGAATGCCAGAAAATATCTGATTGGGAGAAATGGAAAATGGCCATAAAAACTGTGTTGAACTCCCTTAATAAAAGGAATGCTTTTGGACCTACTGCCACAACACCCGAACATGTAAATTCCATTTGGTAAAAATAGGGTTTTGTTCATAAAAGAAATGAGAAAAATGAGGTGACAAGATATAAAATCTGATTTGTTGTCCAATGATTTTTCTCATGAGAGATTGATTATAAAGAATCGTACTCCCCCATAATATATGCAATTACCTTCTAATTTTTGATGAGACTTGCAACATTGGAAAAACTTGAAATGCATCTAATGTATGTTGTGACAACATATTTATATGGATCATTTTCTAATAATATATGCAGGAAAATCCTAAAAGGATTTAAAAGGCTTAATACATTGAGCTCAAAACCTAATTAGGAAATATGTGAGTTCAATCCACACTCATGTGGTAAAATTGCTTAAGTGAATACTTGTTGAGTAAAATATATATCAACAATGTGATATGCCCTTACATATTTATTAAGAAATCTCTATAAGGATTTTTGGCCATGGATGTATATAGTGATGACCTGGATATAATTGGAACTCAAAAAGAGTTAATGATGCAAGATTTCATATGAAAGAAGTGGTAAAAGCCAACTATATGTGATCTTAGGGATCCAAATTTTTATAAATAATGTCTTAAGATTCAAATTCTAAAAGGAATTTGTGGAGACTCTATAACATATACCCTTCAGGTATATTGTACTCAATCTGATCAACTAAGAATGAAAATTCAAAAGGTAATGAATAATTATAGAAAAGGACTAAAATTGAAAACTATTATAAAACTTCTTTTGGATGTGCATCATACTTATGTATATGCAATTCAATTACATTTTGTGATCAAAAGAATTATTGAAGACTATATGCATGATCACCTTAAACACCCATGCATCATCAAAGTACTCGTAAATAATCTCCAAGTAGAGAAATCCCACATCAAAATGATTTGATACATAATACATACCCAAAATGGGTTATTGGAATGTGATTGGTCATGAAGTGGGATTCAATTCGAGATGGATGGATGTAGAATGTTATCATCTCGAGGAGACTACTTAAGGAATCACATATATCTGTTGGACAAATTCACGGTGATATTTGTAAATTTATATATTCACCACATGGACCATTCTGCAGATGTTCGCATGTTTGTGATTTATTATCTCAAAGTATAGAATTTTTGAAATTTTTAATTCATATAATCAAGAGATCTCTTGTCATCTTATTAACATAGTTAGATTTAAAAAATACTGGTTGGCATAGTTATATAAGAAAATATGTACTAGTAATTTCATATTCTAAGTATTAATGTTTTTAAAATTATAACATGAAGTAAGGTTAAGCATCGAATTTCTACTGAGGTTTTCAATGAAATTTTTTAATGACGCAACATACGACGATAAATACATAATGTATGAAGCTGACAATGGAGTCCAAGTGGGACTTTTATGAAAGTGAAAAATGTCATATTACCTCATCAATATAATAGATGATTTAAGTAATATATATTAACATAATATGATTTGTGTGGATCCCACCACACTACTATATATATGAACATTATGTAATAGTTAGAAATATATCTTGAATATACTAAAATCTAATAAGAAAGGTTTCTCTCTAACATCTCAATAGAATATATCTCTAGAATTTTGGGAGTCTCGCCTACCTAATTAGAATATCTCTCTAGAATTTAAGGAGTTTCACCGACCTAATCAAGTTTTTATACCAATCTTAATCTTTATTATATTAAGTTATATAATTGTTTTTTAATTTTTAGTATATTATTATTTTATATCTAAAGATTATATGATAAAATTATACATATTACAAAATTTGAATTATTAATATTACTAAAACTAACTTTATTAATAGAAGCAAAAAAAGAAGTTTCGTTACTTGATCATTCGTGAGAGAATTACACTAATAATAAATGGTAAAACAAAACATTATTAAAATATTCATTTAAAATTAAAACTAATTAAATTTTGTATCTATTGTTATATAATGCTAGTTATAAAAAAAAGTAGAATAAATCACAGGAGATGGTCTTAAAATGATAAAATGGTCTTAGTATGATATAATTATACATTTCTAACAATTTTTACCATTTATAGTGATGCAATTCAATCACACACAAATAAAACTATTGCCTTAACATATTCACATCTTCTATAATAATACAAAAGTAATTTTTTTAATTTTTTGTAAAGATTTGATAAGATTCTATAACTAATTATTATTATTTTTATCTATATAATATTATTACTTTTCTCTCTCTCTCTCTCTCTGTTTTGACTTAAATTATAAAAATATAATATAATAAAAACTACTGTATATAAAAAAAAA
>JAKUCM010008546.1:0-16657 GCA_023374145.1 Lepidium sativum | reverse complement strand
CGAGCTTGAAGATGAGGTCTATATGCACCACCCCCCCCCCCCCCCCCCCCCCCCCCCCCGCCTTGTGTTTAAAATACACTGTGAAACCCGATTATGTGTTGCGGCTTCGGAAAGCCATCTATGGACTTAAGCAATCTCTAAGCGCTTGATATCACAAGCTGAGCCACATATTGCGAGATCATGGATTTTAAAAATATGTAACCAATCATACCCTATTTGCTTGCCAAGGTATGAATGGGATTAATGTCATTCTTAAATATAAATAGATGACATAATTATCACTGGAAGTAACAAAGGAAGGCATTAAATTTATCAAAGAATAACTTAATTCCGTTTTTGATATCAAAGATTTGGGTGAGATGAAGTGCTTCTTTGGGATTGAAGTTTGTCGATTCAAAGAGGGTTTCTTATCCCAAAAAAAGTACACACTTGATCTTTTAAATGAATGTGATGTAGGTAATCACATAGCCACGACACCACTTGAAGATGCCTACAAAGTAACGTGAAAAGAGGAGCAAGAAGATGAACCATTTGAAGATGTAAGCTTATATCGGAGAATGGTTGACAAGTTGATTTACCTCACAATCACAAGGTCAGACCTATGTTTTGCGGTGAACCAAGTAAGCCAACACATGCAAGCGCTAAAGAAGCACCATTGGGACATGGTGGATCGAATCCTTAGGTAACTTAAAGGAACATCAAAAAAAGGAGTATGGATGGGTCAGAACGAGAACACCACTGTTGTTTGGTATTTTGATGCAGATTGCGTCGGAGATAGACAAGACCGCAAGTCAACAACCGAGTATTGCCACGTTCCTTGGAGGCTACCTAGTAACTTGAAAGAGCAAGAAGCAAAATGTGGTGTCTTGTTTGAGTGTTGAGGAGCTATAAGAAAGCTCATAGAAGAACTCATTTTGGTTGAAGGCATTGCTTAAAAACTTGGGAGTTGAAACACAATAGAAAATCACAATTCATTGTGACAACCAAGTTACGATCCACATTTTATCCAACTTGGTGTTTCATGAAAAGACCAAGCATATTGAAGTATATTGTCACAAGGTTTGAGAGAAGGTGGAGCAAGGAGTGATTCTACCATGCTACACAAGGAGTTCGAACCAACTTGTGTGCATATTCACCAAAGCCGCAAGCCCAAATGTTTGTGAGTTCGTGTATTCGAAGCTTGGACTTGTGGACATGTCCAAACCGTAGCAATGAACCATACTCTTTTTCCCTCTGTTGGTTTTGTCGCAAATGGGTTTTCCACCAAAATTTTTAACGAGGTGGGGAGTTACAACCTTCAATTTTGACCTTAATAAATTACATTACGGATTCAAGTTTGAGGGAAAGTGTTGAACAAAGGAAGACTTAAGGAACAAGCATCCGTGTTTCGTACGGCCTATATGTGATCCAAACGTAAGTAATTCGAGCCGTCCTAGTCTGATCCAAGGAGCCCTAGCCGTTGGATCATGTAGCCGTTAGTTGTCTTATGGAAGTCAAAGACAAAGGATCACATGTGTAAATAAGAGGATAAAGTCGTTGATGTCAAGTCCTTCTCACCTCCTTGGGATTTACGGCGTGCCAAGAGAATATTTCCTCTTTGGTTTTTTTAACATATAATGTATTTTTATTGTGTAAAGCTTTTGTAAAGCCCTAGAATAATTTGTGTATAAATATGTAACCATGTAAAGCATTATAACCCAAGAAAGATAAATCTCTTCTTCTCAATCTCTTTAATCTCGTATCACTCTCACACTCAATCTTTCTAAATCTCTCGGTTCACTTTAATTTTTCCTTCTAATTTCTATAATCTCAGATTTTCTAATTTGGACAAGGATCCTTGAGACCTACTACAAGGTACAGAGGCAAAAACTAAGGAATGGCTTCAATTACATGAACAAAAGAAGCCAGAGGATTTATGTAAATCTCATTGAGTCAGTCCAAATGAGTTATAGGAGGAAGAATCACTACCTAGTATTGGCAATCCTAGTTTTACTGGTTACCGCTGTTTTTGTATATGGTTCCAGAAAAAATTTATAACTTTTTAATGGTATATGTTGGTATTGCTTTGCAGAACTTTTCTATGGTATTGCTTGTGGTATACCTAGATGCTTATCACCTTTACACAAAAAATTTGAAGCAGTCATGTGGATAACAAAATCCATCCTCGCCTTGGAAATTTCAGAAGTTCAATGCACAAAAGACAATATGAAAATTATCAAGATGGTGTCCAATCCAAAGGAGTTAAAAACTTTCTCGCCGTATTTAGTGGAGTTTGACTAGCTTCACCAGTTTTTCCCTACACCAAATTCCAAGATCTCTCAATAGCAAGACAGACTGGTTTGCATTTAGTATTTGTAATCTTTCTAAGAATGTTTCTTTTATGAACTTATTGCTTTCTTCATGGTTTTCAAAATTAATATGATTTATATATATATATATGTGTATATTGAAAAAAAAACTAATTTTCATATACCAATTTTCATATACTTATAGAAATATAACTCGGTTAGAACCATAATAGTACTGCATATATATATATATATATATATGTGAACCACATGAAAAAGATATAAAATGGATGGGTGGCCAGTAATTTTAAGCTGATAGACTGTTTTGCTTAGAACTTTTTTTACCAAATTGATAGATTGATAAATTGTGAAAACAAAAGTTAAAGAAAAAAGGAATAAATAAGTCAGGTACATAATTATTAGGAAAATAAATCATTGTAAGACAAAAAAGCAGGGGGCTATTAAGTGAAGATGATGGATGACGTTTCAAAGAAAATGAGGGACAAGATGTGATTTGCAAAGAGATGTACAAAAAGATATTTTATGTGGGAACATGTCTTAGTGGAACTTACCTTAAATAGAGACAACATTTTTCATTTAAGACCTCTGCTGCCCTGGCCCCTACCAATCTTCTTAATAATTCTGCTTCAGTGGCTTTCTAGTGGGATTTCCACCAATTTCACAAATTCTGGGGTTTCGAAAAGAATATTGAAAATATTGTGTGTGTGTGTGTTATCTATTATACAACTTGATATAAAGTTGGACATTGTGTGTGTTATGCAACTAATTTGAGGATGAGTGATTTGACTTCAGACAAAACAACAAAGATAGAGATGGTAACACAGGATTCCCACTTCTTACACATGTTCTGTTTTATCTGAATCACTTCGTTATAAACACTTGTTATGTTACAAAATTTTCTTTCGGTCAAAGTTGTTTTAGAGTAATTTATGACCTTGCAAGAAGGTTACTATATTAACTCATACCATAAAAATTATAGAATATTCTTTAAAGTATTTTATATTCATCACATAACAACTAAAAAAGAATTTACAAAATAGTCTGCAAATTTTTCACCTGCGAGAGATAAAAAAATGTCTACAAAGTCATATCCAATTCTTTTGTTGGTAATAAATTTTCCGTCGTATAAACAATTGGAAAGAAAAAATTCTGTCGTACAAAGTCACATAGATTTATATATTAAAAGAATTAAAACTTTATTTTCAAACTTTGTTATCATAATATAAATGTCACATAATTTAATGTTATTTACACATTCGTTTATTAAGATAAACTTACAACTGATATATATTTTTTCATTTCCTTTTAAAATTTAAAATGGAAATTTTAAAAAATATAGATTCTCTAGGTAGACTAAACAGTTTAACTACCACCAAAATTGTTGAATGACTCTAAATTTTTAGTTCATCTAATTTTATTATAATCAGAATAGACAAACTCCGCCTAGCATCTCAACTTTTTAAGACTGATATATATAAATATATTAATTTTTAAATAGTATGGGATTTTTTTTACTGCAACTATAATGTATTTAGGTAAACTTTTGATTAGAAAAAAATTTGCATTGATATAGTAGGATGTATTTTTGTAATTGAAGTTTGTGGGAAGTTGGGAACCAAGAATTCGTCCCAACCAATTGGAATAACAAAAAGAAACACAATTCAACCAGCCATAGGTGTTCTTTTTCTTTCAAAGAATATTACGGATAATAATATACATTCACAAATAATTTATAATGGACAAATCAAAATTGATCTACCCTTCTATAACCTTTCACATGCACAATAATATTTATCTATCTTTTCTTCTTAAAATGCCTCAAATACATCATTTTCTTGAACTGATTTGTGTCTTCAAAAATATGAGATGTCAAAGGTTGTACAAATTTACGAAGCAACAAACGTCAAATTTACAAAATATTGAGAGCAACAATTCATTATAAATGTTGAAACTTAATATGTCAAGTATAAGATAGTGTCACGACTCGGAAGCAACTTAATTATAATTGTTGAAAGAGACTTTGTCTAACACTAAGATTGTAGGAATTTGGGGTCCCCTACGAACTATGTACCTTCCTCTCTCTTTCTCTTCCATGTGATTTGGTTTCTTACATTTTGTGGTTTTGCTTCTTTCTTTTAAAAAGCATCTTTCTTTTGTACATTTTCTCTGTTTTTTATCTTACACCATGGAATGGCTCAGCTCCAATATTTAAAATCACATCCAAAACCAGAATAACTTTTAATTTGATTGCAAAAATTCATGATTAAAAATATATATTTAGTCAAATGGTTAAATGTCTATATTTACATCATTTCCAAATTATCGATTATTCTAGTATTATAGGATTAGGACAACCAAGCGAACCATGTCATGATGATAAAAACAATATTTTATTAATCATTTTTTCGCAAAACAAAAAATATTTATCTTTTTTTGTCAAAGTATTATTCCTTATCTCATTAGCCTTGAATTAAGACATTTAAATATTTACATATACATATACTAATTGTACTTAAATTTCTTTTTTACCATTGTCTTCACACAAGCTCCCAATGCCATAGTGATAAGAGTGGATAAAAATTCAACTTATGGATTTAAATGTGAATAGTGCTTTAGCCGTTTGTTGTGGTCGAGATTTCCTAGAAAATTGGAAACAAGGAAGAGTTGAGAAAACTATCCTACTCACTTGATTTTAAAAAGAAAATAATTAAATAAAATCATAGTCCTAATTTAATATCTAAATTCAAAAGTCGAAAAGCTTTAATAGAAGACTTATTTATCAATAATTATATCGATAAATTCTTATTAATAACCAAATTTTTCATCCCAAACGCTTAACAATATCTATACTAATAAAAGGAAGGTTTTGAGACTTCTTAAGCCATCTACATCAGATTTTTTAATCTCTTCTAATGATGTCATGTCAGCATAAATTTTCTAAAACAATTTTTAAAAAACTCACTTAGTGACTCACCTTTTAAACATCCTACACTCTACGTTTAAGCGTTAGTTTTATTAAAAAAATCGATGGAACTTAAATGAGCAGTGATCCACAATATATTTAAAAGTGATAAATGTTACTGAAATTAATCACAAAAGTTTCTCTTCCAATTTTCTAACATTCCCTACTGCAAGTATTTGTCTAATTCGTTTAATCTTTAGTTATTTCTTATATTCTCATTTGTCTCAAACTAATATGGTTCATGTGAAAAAACAATCCCTACCATTTTCCCGGAAAATCATCAATGTCAAATATTCTCGACCCTTGCTTTATTAGGTACAACAATCTGAATACCTCTTTTTTCTTTTTGTTACCCTTAAATTCGTTGTCTTCCCTTCTTCCTGTCGAGATTATACTGCTAAGCGGGTAACATCATTTACTTTCTATAAATCATAAAAAAAAATTGTTAAAAGTTTCTTAAAAACACTTTTACATTGACATGTCATTCAATTTTTTTGTGCTGATGCTTCAGAATATTTTTTATATTAAAATTATTATATTATATTTACACTGTTAAACAACTAAGCTACAATAAATATATTATTTGATATATGAATACAAGCAAAGCTAAAAAATCTATTAAAATGACAATGAAAATAGAAAACGATAGTATGATTTATGAATCAAAATCACAAACATAGATAATTTAAAAGAAACAAAAGAATATGAATATATAACCAATGCTCACAGATATCTCGAATCTACAATTTCAGAATTTTAGGCCTTCGATTTTGTATGTCTTGCTCTCTTTTTGATGTGCTTTTCCTTTTTCAAGCTCATTTTGTTTTAAAAACTTTTTGTTCCTTATATTTTTTCTAAGCTTTTTAATGCATATAAGAAGAATATTAAAGGCATTGAATTCCTCCTCTTTGACTCCAAGGTACATTGAAATCTATTTCTTCTAAATATACAACACTGATTTTTTCGTATCAATACGACTGCAGGGAAATGCAGTTCAAGGTTTTATTTCAGCAAACCGGGCAATTCGGTTTCAAGAAGAATTGATGGCGACCACAGTATACAAATTGAATAACTTCATGGTTAATCCGAGCAAGAAGTACTACTGCGTCTCCGACTACAAAAACTCCATCTGTTTCACTGAAAAAACAACATTCCTCCCGGCACCATTCGGAGATCACATAATTGAAGAAGACAAGTTTAGGCTAAAGACTTTCCAAGAGTTTTCTGCAATTACTGACACCAACATTGACCTCTTTGGTAACCCAATACTTACCCATTTACAATACTTAGCACATAAACATCACACCACACGAACTTACTTTTACGTCTTTTAGATGTCATAGGTGAGCTCCGCGTAATTTCATGTGACAACCTCCACTTGACATCCACTAAAGAAATGACACCTCAAGTACATGACACAAGATCAAGTGATAGAGTGTTTCTACACCTCCAACATTAAGAGTAAGCCCTCGCAAGCTTTACGCTTAATATGTTTCTCTCTCAAGATAACGACCGAACATTTAATATCCAGTGGTGACACAATCCGTGTTAGCTTATAGGGAAACATTGCCGAAAGTTTAGGACCCGATGGAATAACGCACACATCAAGCCAACAGAGATTCTCATCACTACTGTGAACCCAAAATCTATAGGAGGTATATTCAATTCCTTGTTCACTATTCCCAAATACAACTACAACTTATATTCGATCCCACTACACACCTAATTTTCCTACAGGTATTGTAACCCTAAGCTCGACATCAGCTACCCGCCTCTTTTTTGACAATGACGTTGATGACACTAAAGGTTTTTTCAAAAGGTATATTCTCTGATGCTATTGCATGATTACCATCATTCCCAATGATAGCCAAATCGACACTAACATAACAACAAAAAACACATTTCAGCTGATCTCAAAGTGACAAAAAACCTCCGACTATTTCAAGCGCATCATCCTCCATCACAAAACTGGAAACTGTAACTATCAAAGCATTACAACAGTATCTGCAAAGTGAAACTCCATAGGTAAGTCCTTTTTCAAAACTGATAACCCTACAAGTTCTAAACTCTGTAACACAGTCGTCGAGATTATTAATTACTTTCCAATGACAAACAAACAAGGAGGCAAACTTTTTCTGTCTCGCTACAATAGATGTCATCGACAAACAATATGGTTGGTACTGCATCTCGTGCAGTAGCTGTAACACAAAATTGGGAAAATTCGGCTCCTAATTCTATTGCAACACGTGTCTAAAATACTACAATGTCGGCCTCATCAGGTTTGCACACTATGCTTTCATTTGAAAAGGATATGTCCAACAAAAACAGAAACTAAACAACAAATAATTGTATCTAAATGAATGTGTAGGTACCACTTTGATGTAAGGGTCCGTGACCACAACAAAGACACATCAACATTTGTGATTTTTGATCGTGAAGCGACAAACTTTGCAGGAAGGAAAGCTTCTGAAATTATAAACGCATTCATCAAGGTATATTCAATGCCCTTGCACCTCAAAAACACACTACACCTTCCATACAAGTAATAACCAAACTTTGTTACCTTTTTACCCAGGGAGATGATGACAATGAAGCATTATAAACTAAAAGTCCGGAAAGTTTAAAACACATTATTGGCCAAACTTGCAAATTCCATATCAAAGTGTCAATGTACAACTTCCAAGCTTCACGTCAAACTTTCACTATCTCCCGTATTATTCCGAACGACGTTGGCTTGAACGACAAGGCGTCCGGAATAAACAACCTCATATCTGCTGACTGTGCAATTCTTTCCAAGGCTCAGAACATACATCCAACCGAAATATCCGATGAAGACGTGAAGAACGAGAAGCGCCCCCGTCTAGAAACCTAAACCAGCTTATTCACCTCACATTACAAGTATTTTCTTTGATTTCATTTAAAATTATTCTCAATGTTACAAGTTTTGTCAATTTCCTGTCCCTCCATACTATTCACAAGTTTCATCTTATTTCCCCTTTTTTGGTTTAACGTTGCACTAATACGAGATCACCATTCTATAAAATTACTTCCACTCAATATTCATTACTATCCAAATGTTATGTTTTGTTGAATACGCAGTACGTTAATAAAGTCATCCAAAATTTATTGGATTTATCATGACACAAACATGCAAATGGCTTCATTAATTTAAGGTGTAGATAATGTGTTGATAAAGGGATTGCATGAAACAAAATAATTTATTGTAAGGTAAGATGAACTATATTTATCTTTTTTTTACATATTTGAAAACCCTAAATTGAATATGAACCGAGTCAAAGAAAAAACTTAAATAGGTTTCTTCAAAATAAAATTTCTTTAGAATAAAAAATTTTCATTATATATTATATAATCAATTAGCTTATATAGCATAATTTAGTTATTATATATTTGGAAAAAATACTAATATTAAACGTTTATTATATATCTAGATTTTGTCATTTATAAATCAAAACCCTCTAATTACCTGAAACTGAACCTTTTTCTTCGTTCAATTCTTCATCTCTTTTTCTTTACTAAATCCATTTCGATTTTGTTAAAAGAAATCGTTGAAAATAAAGGTTTTGTTTTAAATTTTAAATATATTTATGGACCAAAGACTATATAATATGTAACTTAATCTTCGTTATTTGAATTCGAAAGACCTTTGAATGTCCATATTACACGTTGGTTGATTTACAGTGATGAAATTTTTTAATCTTCTATTGAAATTATACATATTCACCACTTTTGAATGTCCATAGTTACTTTTTATTTTTATTTTTTATACTATCCAAAATAATTGGGTTGAATATTTTATATACATGTCGTTTTTCCATTTAGTTAATCCAACTAATAATTCTGATATCTAGAATTTGTTCCCTTTCTCTTAAATTAGACAAACTATAAAAGGATGTGAGGTTATTGTATCTTATCGATCTAATTATTCGAAAAGAATAACATCTTATGCAATTTGGATATTTCAATGACACAGTTTTATAAATAATACTACTTCATAAAATATATATTATTAAATTGTTCTTCAGATAATATTATAAGTATGGTCTTCAAATAATTTCACACATGTACTTTTGATCTTTAAATAATAAATAAAACCAGATTAGAATCCTGATTGAAGTATGCTTCATAACTATAACTCATAACTGAAAAATTGCACTATTTGCCTTCAAACATTCAAAGGACGAGATGTCATTAATAATCTAGCCTGCAACCACATCTACCATCATGATTGCATAATAAGTTGGCTTAACGCAAATAAAAATTGTCCAATATGTGGGGCAACATATCTTTAATTATACCATCTTCCAAATAATAATAAAATTATCGTTTTCTTATTCACATACCTTTCATTCCAGAAATACAACACAAATCACAAAACTTGACAAGTTACCCAACAAATAAACTACACATAAATGTTTTTAAACCAAAAACCGGGCGTACTCCGATCAATCCCCTAGTTATATACAGTAGACTGAAGTGCCACTCAACCACTTGATCAAAAATACTTCTCCTAAATATAAGACTTATTCTTACGTAAAGTATATATAATATAATATGTTTATTATTTATTGCTTATATAATATAATAACTACTAAAATAAATACTAGAACAAAAATCGTTGATAAAATGAAAGAAATAAGCAATAAATAATCATCATATATATAATATATGTATGTATTTTTGGCCCTGAATCATCATAATAATCTAAGGTGCATTATATATATGCTCAAGCTTTCGAAATCATAATTGTTTACTTGAAACTCTTTTATTGAAGCTAGCATGTCTCTATGTTGAGGCAGAGCCACAATGAAATGAAAAACTATAAATTAAGTAAGCTTATTTACTAAGATTGATAGTGTGTTCATTTGTTACCATAATATTTCTGGTGAACATTAGCATGAAAATTGGATTATGTAACCCTTAATAAAAAGATAGTGTTTAGATTATGCTACTAAATTATAAGTTTTCATATTTATATTATTATGCATTTCAATGATAATAATATAATTTTAAAAATAGAAGCTATGAATTTTAAATTCTCTTTAGATCTATAGAAATCTAGACACATTGTGTTGTGGACATACATTTTTAAGCTGATCAACAACAATAGAAAGAGAAACCATAATATATGTATATGTATATATATAATATTAACAGCAAAAATAATGGGTTAATCTGAGTTGGCTAGCTGCTTTAGCACAGAGGTACATGGACATTTAGAATCAAAGTATGTTATAGAAACTTCTCAATATGTTTAGTTTGTTCCTACAAAAAAGTATGTTTAGTTTAATATTTATAATTATTATTTTTTGAATATTAATTATAAAATTAAATTATAAGATAATTATAGAATCATTATAGGTACAAATAATAATAGTTAAATTATGAATTTGTTGAATCCAGCTCAATTATGAAAAACAGGTTATCAGTTAAAGCTTATCTGGCCACCATCGGATTTCATTTTGTGTACTGATTTTCATTTTGAATTATGTTGCATCCTCTTTTATATATTAGATTGTATGAATATATCTTCTTTGAGGATCTAATGAAGTAGAATTGTTGACCAAACAAAAGAAAACATTTATTTTGAGTTACTTTCATTTTAACATATGATACATTATTTGTTCATATCAATAAAATGTTGTAATTAGTCGGAGATGAATGTCTATTCATAAACTGTACCATTGTCAAAAGAGTAGTGCAGATTTTTCCACAAATTTTTAGAATTTCTGTTATAAAAGAAAAAGATGTTGTGATGGTAAGAATGTACAATTTAACAAAAGAAGTATACTAGTTAATAGATGAATAACATGACCAAATATTTTCTCCATTATTTGGAATTCAAGGCCAATTTGTTAGCACAGAGTGTTGAAGAGTTAGTTCTTGATTGCTCATTTGTAAACACTACTCCACTCCACCATTTTAAATATGGTATTGGTTATGAAAGCTAAAAGACATTTTCTGAAACGAGAAACGCTCTTTGACAGATTTTCCAAAGTTCTGAATTTCAATTTCAAAATGTTATTTCTGAAACCGGTGAAATTTTAGTTTGCCGACGTCAGACCTTTTTTTAGTATCCATTCAAGTTTACAGTGTACTGTCTCTTTCTCGTACTCGTTTTGGTGTGGCCGCTCGAGGATCTTCGGAGGTCTCGGTGCACTTCCACTATGAAATCAGAAATGTTTCGTTGTGGTGGTTCATCGGAGACGTCGCTAATTAGATATGTGCTGACCCACTATTTTCTGGTGGTTTTCAACTGCCAAAACTACCTCCACCATCTATATTATCACGACTCTAAAAACCTGCTCCGATATGGCCGTGTTGCTTCATTTCACCTCAGTATGCGATATCTACACAGTTCAGTTGCTCTGGTCACTGTATATTTTCTCGGCGCTGTGTCTTCTTTGTTGTTCTTCCTTAGCATAAATTATTGATATGTCATCCACTTTTCTCTTTCGGTCTTCCTCCGGCGGCTCGTCACGAGTTGGATCTAAATTTTGGCGAACATGCTACGTCCACTCTGTGTGACAACAAAAACCTTGTGAAACTCATTGTTTTTTCGGCACCGTCAAGGAAGCACAAGTTAGCACTTTTTGGGCCTAAAAAGTCTCTTTTATGGCTAAGGCTTATTTTAAGGTATTCCTTAATTACTGTTCTAATTAATTCATTTATTTGGGCTACTGAGGACAAGGTCCACATGTATTGTTTTTAGTGGAATTTTATATGGATATTATAAGTTCAAGTCTATAAATTTGTCCTTCTGGAGATATTCTCGAATTGTTATCGATTCCGAGAAGTCTTAAAGGTCAATACCTTTGCTCTAAAGAACTCATTCATGTGTTCAACTGATCTATATGACGACTGAATTAAGAATGTTTCAGAGTCTTATGAAGATTTTGTGAACAATATTCCACTCTCTATTTAAGATTTCCAATACGTTTAAGTTTCTCTATCTAGATGATTTATCTTTTACGCTTAATGTTGAACAGAAAAATGTTTTTATGAAGTCCTTTTGAATGTATTGCTGATCTAACCAAACATTTTGTTTAATAGAATCAGCAGTTTAGTGACAAAAACAAATGATATTGATTGACAAAAAAACATGATTAAATGTATTATAAATTATTGTATTATAGTTTATAAGCATGTGTTTTCATACCAATGCCAATAAAGATTTGAATTATCTTTCAAGTCATCGAGTAACCAGTTGATCCGGGTCGACCGTAAAATGAATAGATAAGAATTAGTTTATATATCATTACATATATAAATACTTATAAATATCTTTATAACATTTAAAAAAAAAACAAAAATACTAATACAATCATACCATATTTGATATAAAAAATCTAAAAATAACTAAATCCAAAATTAATAAATAACGAAAAAAACACTAAAATAATTTAAAAAGTTCAACGATATAAACTAAGTAAACATCAAGACAACTAATTTCGGTTAATCTATTTTCAATGATATATCACTATTTCTTCACTTTATGAGATGAAATAGTAAAATTGGTATCAAATTTTTAAAAATCAAAAGTTATATAGTTTAGTTAATATATTTACATACAGTAAACAAATTGAAGGTTCAATTAACATATAAAATAATCATAAATAATATACTTTAATAATAAAGCTTTTCATAAGGTACTTTAATCATAAAGTTAGTCTCTATGTTTAATCATAAATATTATATATTAATAAGATAAAATCAAATCATTTATGTAAAATAACGTATTTATAATAAAATTTTCAAAAAATTGATAGATTTTATGAAATTCAGTATCCGGCCATGCAATGGATTCCGATTCTTTCAAATTTCACCGGTTTTGGGATTAGCAGTTTTTATTATTACACTCGAACGAGAAAAATGTACAGATCCTAATTTACCAGTTCAATTAGTCGGTCCAGATTTTGGCTAACCAATTGGTCGGCTGGTCCGGGTCGGGTCGATTATTAAACAACAGATGTAAACATACTTACATAGATGGATTTGTTAGTAATTATATGAATTTGGACTCTGTTTTGTATCTACTAAAAATGAGAATACTGTAGGTGGAAACAATGTGATAGACCAAAACTTTCCTAAAATGGGGAGGCGCCACAAATGGTTAGTGAATAAGATATGTGTCTTTAACAATTATGGAATGTCCAACTATTTTGAACTTTTCTTTAAATAGAAAAGCCAAACCGTTACTAACAAGTTGTGATATATCTCAGTGTCGCTTTATTCTTTTTCAATACCATTATTTACACGATGTTGGAATTTAAAGTGTTCAGTTATATAGTATTGTACAAACATATAGTATTTGATATTTTTATAGTGAAACATGGTCAAGCTAAATATTGGGATTTATAGGTTACAGTTTTTGTTTTATCAATATTAGTATTAGTATTAATGTGTATATAAAAAATTATTCAAATCCATCTTAGGCATATACGTTGATCACATTCCTCCAATAGTTAGTTTGCTATCTTAAATTTTGGAAGTGGTTTTTGTATGATCCTATACAAATTGTTATGATGTTCTGCTTAATTCACAGTTTATCATATTAACATATCTCATATCCAAACTTAAGATTTTTCTATCCTAATAGACAAATTTTCTACATAGGTTTTTATAACAAAAAAGTTTACAGGTCAGTCTTAAAATTTATTCTTATACAAGAGCTCCCTCTTGTCGTTATAGAAAATCAAATTAATCATTTGCCAGTTTAGAATCTTTTGGATTAAACACTTCACTGTGAATACAAGTATTATTAGATATGAGCTAAGAGCGTAAAAAGTATATTTTTTGGTTTTGAACTAAAATTTTTTTTGTACAAACGTGCATAGGTCGCTCTTATAAGTTAATAAATAAAATGACTAATGATATACCAAAGAAACTAAATTTATTAGAAACATGCCAAATTTGGCATTGCAGATAATTTTTACAGTTGCTTCAACGGAATTTTGGAGATTTATTGGGAACTGTATACAATATAATCTTAGCATATACAGTATATATTAATATTTAAATAGGAATTAACAAAAAAAAGATATTTTAATTAGGTGGCATGAAAAAAGGGAAAGTTGTTCGCTATATAAAGCTACCATTTATGCCATCATGTTTTTCACATGTTTATACTTTTCATACACTTTTCTACTGTCCATTCATTTAGGCTTTTTAATGTCAATTTTAAGCATCCACTTAAGCTTCTTTTATAAAAAAGAAAAGAAAAAATTGTTTATGTAGTATTTGTAATTCAGAATAATATTTTGTACACCAATTTTTAAATTAGATTTTTTCTTTCAAGAGGGCATATTGTTTACATAATCACAATTTGTAGACAAATTTCGAACACTTCTACATGATGAAGAGAGAAATTATGGAAGAGTTTTCTGAGTCTGTCAAAGTCGCCTATGTACTGAGAGAACGTATGCCACTTGTATGGGCTTGATACGATCTTCAAAATTTCCGCACAATCTATGGCACAATGAATTTTCGCAATGTCTACCTCCAAAAGAGAATCGATAGTCCAAATTACCGCTTCGAATTAAAGAAGTTATCTTCTCCATCCATCTGGATAAGGCCTCGAGGCCTGATGGTAAGTAAAGAAACCTGAAAATTTGAAAGAAATCATTCATTTTTTCACTTCCAGGATATTGATGAGAACTTTAATCACACTCATGTCAAGTTAATTCCTAAAGTGGATAACCCAAGAACTGTTGCAGATTACCGGCCTATAGCTCTTGGGAAATATTGGTATTCATGAAAACTTTGGAGAGGAGAAAAAAGATATCTTCAATCAACTGGAAGAAAAAATATGAAGGAATGGACAAAAGGAAATGTGTTGGGTGGAATGGAAGAAACTAATTAATCAAAGGAAATAATGATGGGTCTAAGCTTTCAAGACATTCAAGCTTTCAATGATGCGTCTAAGCTTTCAAGACATTTCAATGATGCGTTACTAGCCAAAAAAATTGGAGATTAATCCAAAATCCAAAAAGTCTACTAGCCAGAGTATTATTGGGAAAATATTCACCACGAGAGAAGTTTATGGAAAGCAATCTACAGTAATCTCATCTTGTTGGTGGAAAAATATAATAATTAGCAGACATCTGACAAAACAAATTGTGGTATGGCTATTAGCAATGGTCGGAACACTACCTTATGGTATGATTGGCTCTCATCATCAATCAAACTTCGACCAGCCGAACCAACACAAAAGGATCGTCTCCACACTACAGTGGCAGAGCTGTTTCAACCTGAATAATCAAATTGGAATATAGCAGAAATCACATATATCAGTGGGAAAAAGAAGAACTCCAAACCTAGCAACCTGAATCAAGAAGACAAACTAGTTTTGATCTTAAGCCAACAAGGTAACTACTCCATCCAATCTAGATATCTTGCAGCGCTTTATGCAAGTGAAATAAATAATCTTATAGAAAAACACATAGATAAGCTAAATTGAAATACGACATATGGGAAAAGAGTTTAACCCGAAGCTCAAAATTTTCTTACCGATTGGCAGTAATCTAGCGGCAATGAACCTAATAGACCTTGCCCCATGCCCTAAATGTGGCGAGATAGAAAAAATGTTTCTCATTTGTGAGGGATAAAGTTCCTCTAAAAGAGAGCTAGAACCCAGCTCTATATTTTGAACTTTTGTCTTCGGTTTTCCGTTATGTTAAGCGCTCTTTCAATGAAGTTGCAGATACAATCGCCAAATGGTTTTTTTTAGGCCTGCTTGTAAGTCTTTTTCAGTTTAGTGAAAAGTGTAGCTCAAAAAGAATAAGTAAAATCAGTTTCACAAATCTTCCATAAATTAGAAAATTATTTTTAGTCAAGTTATTAAATATTTATTTCTCTATTTTTATTCTATCAATGATGGATTCCAACTAATCGTGTAATTCTGCAGGATCAGTTTCGGATTATAGATTTGACTTTTGATCTATTTAGTGAAAAAAAAACATCTTCCAAATGTCATGATAAAAAATCTAATATGTTTTTCAAGCATTTGTATTCCGCTACATCACTATAATATACTCCAATAAAATATTAAGTTATTCAAAAAAATATAATCTGTCCATTGCAGAGATTGTTTCAATTATATAAGAAATGGTAATACATGTGAGTGTTCATAGGGGTAGAGGCTCATGGTATCTGTGTCTAACGTGTGCAAGAAACATACAAAATTTAGGACAGTCAATCACTTCAACCATTGTTTAGTTGAACTGTGAGCGAACGTGATTGGTTTGGATCAACCCTAAACATCAATAGTTAATCTAATGAATAAGGATATGAGGTTGTAGCACAATTAGGACAGTCATGTCCTGATTGTCCCAGAGAAGGTCTGGCGGAGCACTCAGAGAAGGTCCTA
>JAKUCM010008545.1:0-20100 GCA_023374145.1 Lepidium sativum | reverse complement strand
TTTTTCTTATTGGCTACTACAACTACTATGAAATCATTTTTTGTCATATATGAATTTTTTTTTTCATTGTAATTTCATAAATAGAAACTATCGTTCCAACATTACAAGCAAAGGACATACCATTAACCAACAAAAAAAAAGAATACTTCCGGAAAAATATGTTGGGGCTTGCATGTGCCCATTCTCGCTACTTGTTGATCTACTCGGTATCACTCTATAGCATGTTGTAATCTCACCATCCTTTCAACCAACCCGCATCTATGTTCCAGTCTTTCCAATCACCCACAAATATGTCACTCGCATTCTCTGGTCATACCTTATGTTCATATTGACCTAGTATGATCAACCCTCTAAATATTATGAACATGATTTTTCCACCAACCATGTCTGAATGCAACCCTTTACTTGATTTAGTCTGCTCTCTTTATCAACTGACACTATCACACTTCGCATCTTGTTCTTCTTATTGCATGTCTTATTCCCAACTCGGGCAATCATGAGCTCGATCCATATTCTTCATCTGTTATCGTTTCCCTTCAACTATCTCTCTTCATACTTAGTCACACAACCAAATGTCCCCATAAAGTGACTAATTATGAGGGAGATTGAAAGACTCCTCCAAGACTCATCATAATATGAAACCCATCAGAATCATCACACTTTATTGAATATTGCTTGATCCTTTCCCAGCCATGCTTCAATATTTCCTCTATTCATTTATCCTTCATCGATCTCTTAACAATCGTGCTTGGTAAAACTCTAGGCATGACTTAACACTTCTTCGAACATCATTTCAACTAATTTTTCCTTTGTATGTGTGTATGTGCCCTATATTCATCATATTTACATAGACTTTCATGCATATTTTGATATTTTCATCACTTAGAAGCCATATTCATTAATTTAAGTATAAGTTTTATTCGAGTCGCATATTTGCTTATTTTTAAGTCATGTTGGTGAATTGGGACCGACTCTTTGAGGTCTGGAAGTTAAATACCGAATTCTAGAAGCTAGAAAGCATCAAAGAGAATAGGAGAGTTCCAGGAAGAAACATCGACCCCATGCTCGTGAAAAGGGGTCGAGATATTTCACTAGAGAAATCACAAAAAAAAAAGAACTACAAGATATGGACCCCTAGGCTCGTGATTCTGGGTCGAGAAATCTAGACGAAAATATTGAACCTTCAAAATCTTGACGACTGGGTTGAGAATTGTGCATGACGTTATGGCCATATGGATTGTTATCTTTTGCTTCAAATGGTTTGTCCCGGATCGATCCAAATTGGGTTTTAATGTTTCAAAATCCTATGTTTTTTGCCCATCAATTTATTTTACTAAAAGCCAAAAGACCCAACTTACAAAGAGTCCATAATACAAACTAAAAAAAAAAAAAATGGGTTACAGAAAGCTCAAATGTCAAAAAAGTGTTACACGTAGGGTAGTGGAATGACGCGATTTAGGGACACGTCTTTGGAGACCTGCGATCTACAGTTCACCGGAATTTCTGGATGAGTGGCCACCACACTTTGTTGTTGTTGCTCATCTGCACTGATATCCAACTCTGCAATTTACCTTGATACGGTTTTGCATGTGTCAAATTCAAGGCATATTAAAACTTGTTTTCGCCATATTTGTTGATCCATGTTCAACAACATTCTAATTAGGCTAATTTTGTTATGATCCTTTTTGAAATAACCCTTCACTGGCCAAGTCAATACGAGAGGTATTTGAATTTTATATAAACCTCATGACTTCTAGTAATTTTATTGCATGTTGTAGGAATTAAAGGATCCACATTAACATATTAACTTGAAGACAAGCAGAAGTAGGAAAGACACGATCATAGGGAAGAGAAATTGGAAAAGAGATTGTAATAGAGATTGAGTTTAACCGCCGGTGGAGAACCACCATAGGGAAGAGAAATTGAGTTTAACCATCGGTGAAGAGCCACCATGAGGAAGAAAAATCATCACGAAAACCAACACTATGATCAGAGAGAAACCAGAACTAGATCCGGGAGAGTTATGGCCAAAGACTAAAATAAACACCAACACTATGATTGGAAGGAACCAAAAATAGCTACGAGAAATTTATGGTCTAAACCGAAAATGAAAACAGTGAACCAACAAAATCTATGATCTCTCCCTCTGAAATATAGATTTGCGAGAACAGGGAGGAGATCGGAACTTCACCGAAAAAACATAGAACCAGAGAGAAGTTTGTTCTTTAATATTTGTAAAATCCTAAGTTCAAGGGTTAGAGTATCTAAGCTTTAATTTCTAGCCACTTTTAGAACCTTTGAAGAGTGAGTTTAGAGAGAATACTTGGGAATCCTTTGGACGATTCTCTTTAGATCATTCGTTTGGGTCAATTGGGAATCTCTTTATCTTATCTCTTCTCTTTTCATTATGTTTGTCTTTGTGTCTTCTGTTTTTATTTTGTTGAAAGTTATGAATGAGTAGTTAATTGATTGGTTGATGACTTGATATATTTAGAGGATATATGGTTAGTTTTTGATGTTTAGGTTGTTAGATTCCTTCATTTTAGGTGATCTTAAAGTTAGATTTAACTTGGTCATTTGAATCTAGCTGATATGAAGTTTATTGCCCGAAAGGTGTGATAAAATTTCTGAAACTTTTTAATGATCTTTTCTTCGCTAGCCATTGAGAGATGAAGTTAGGGTGATTAGTGGACTTAATGAACTTGTGTGCAATGCTTATTGATTGATTTATTAATTGGTAAATGAGAGTTTAGTTTAATTGATTTATTAATATAGAGGTAAATGTCATAAGAGTGGGTTGATCTAATGTTTTATTTCATGTCCTAGGGTGAACTTAATTTTTCTAAATGCATAATTAGTTAATTGTATTTTTCTTTGATCAGTTGTCTTGTATAAAGCCCATCTCCTTTAATAGATTGTTCGTGTTTCTTAATCATCTTTCTTTGCTTTTAATTTGTTAAGTTCCTGCTTTGTTTGGCTTTTGTTTAAGATTGAGTAGTAGTATTTTAATATTATGCATTTGGAATGCTTTAGCTTAAGTGTGATCCTTATAGCCCTATTGAGTTAGTTCTAGATTTTGTGTGGATTCGAACTCAAGTGCTACATAGATGTGTTGCACATGTTAAAATTAATTGTTTATTAATTTAGCGCCATTTCCGTTGATTTTTTTTTACTAATCAGTTTAGTTTGTTTATCTCTTGATTCTCTTAAATGTGTATGCAACAAAGGAGTCAACGAGGAGAATTCTTGAGTGTATTCCAGAATTGGGTGAAGCTGAAAGAGCTAACAAGAGAGCGACAAACAAAATACGAGTTAAAGAGTGTGAGGATCACTTGAGCTGCCTAGGAATCTAAAGCCAAGGCAATGACCCACCTGGGTAGGTAATGAGCAGCCTCAACAAGGAGATTTGCAAGGTGTTGGGGTTCAATATCAAGTTCAAAGATTTGGAAAGCCAAGTGCCAAAATGATAAGGGGATTTTGATGAGCCAAATATGAGGGAAATGCAACATGGAATTCCTACTCATATCATAAAGTAAAATGGGTTGTTGCTAGAGGACCCATTCGATCATCTAGATCAGTTTGAGATGCTTTATAGGTCGTTGAAAATGAATGGTGTCCATGAGGATGCAATCAAGATGATCTTGTTTCCCTTCTCTCTTGGGAGAAAAGCTTTAGAATGGGAAAATAACATACCTTTGAATTCAGTTGCTACTTGGGAAAATGTCAAGAAGGAGTTCATCACTAAGTTCTATCTCAAGCAAAAGACCATTAAGCTTAGAAATGATATCACTAGCTTCAAGAAATGAGATAATGAGAGTGTTTATGAAGCATGGGAGAGGCTTAAGGAGTATACAAGGATTTGTCTCACCATGGAGTGTCTAAAAAAACCCCTTGAAAATCTTTTATAGTAGGGTGCTCGAGCAATACCGACGTGCTTTAGATATCGCAAGCTATGGATGTTTTGCCATCTTAACTATGGCCTAAGGAGAACAATTTATTGAGAATTTATCCCAAAGTAAAGCTTGCTATGGAGGAGTGTATGAACGAAGCATGAAGGATCAAGATTTGTAAAGTCAAAGATATAAGGAGCTTAATGATAAGATTGACAAGTTGAGCAAGGTGTTTCTTTTCAACCAAAGGGATATAAACTATGTAGGAGAGGTTGATGGGGATCAAAAAGGATATCAAGAGGGAGTTTGTGATGGTATTGATAATGGGCAACATAAGGCTAACTATTTTGGTAACCAAAACAACTACCAAACGGGTTACCAAAACCGTCAATTCAACCAAAGCTATAGGAAAACCCATCTTTCTTATAGGAGCAACAATGTTAAGAATTCTCAAGACCATTTATATAAACCAAAGCCACCTCAATAAAGGCCTTTTCAACCAAGGCAATTTGGTAATCCACCCCAAGTTCAAAATCTTCAAAGGTCTAGTGTGAATCTCATGCCTCTCCCTGTTGCTAAGAAGATAGGGATTACTAAGTTTCAGAATTGTGGCATATAATTGTTTATAGCAAATTGTTTTGTTAGAATCTGGGTAGGAGTTGTTGAGGATTTTCCTTTGAGAGTAGGTGATTTTGATTTACCTACTGACTTTGTCATGTTAGATATGGATGAGGAACCATATGATCCCTTTATTTTTCTGGAGGTCATTTCTTACTACATATGGTGCTCTTATCGATGTAAGGAGATTCCGAATTGGGAGATACGGTTCTTAACTTTGATATCAAGTGGATTATGGATCATCAGGATCTTGGGAACCAATTTTCATTGAAACATTGGACTTGCTTGAAGGAGATATGGTAGAGGAGTTGAGTATTGATGACCCTCTCCAAGTAGATTTCCTTGTTGAAAGGAATGAGTTTGGGTATTTCAGTGATGACAATAAAGGTTATAAGCAGTTGCTTGAATCTTGTGAGGGGCTTCATCGTGATATACAACTTTTGGAGTTGGGAACAAACTCCGGGTCTAGTAAAGCGCTCAAGGGAAATGGCAAGACTACTAACAGTGATGACCCATGGAGTGAACTCAAATTTCATGAGGTTGGGCTCAAACCATTACCACAAGGGCTAAGGTACACATTTCTCGGTCTTAACTATACTTATCTGGTGATTATAAATGTTGTGCTTGGGGATGACAAAACCGCATTGCTCTTGAAGTAATTGAGAAAGTTTAGAGAAGGTAGAGGATATTCATTTGATGATATTAAGGAGCTTTCTCAATCTCTTTGCATGCATATAATATACTTAGAAGATGAATCTATAAACTTCCGTTGAACATCAAAGACGGGTAAACCTGAATTTGAAAGATGTGGCTAGGAATGATATTCTAATAAGGATTAGCTTTCGAGTCTTTTTTGCCTTGAGCTAACATATGTATGGTATCAGAGTAAAAATAAAATCCAAAAATTAAGTAAGAAAAGTGAGTGCAAAGAGAGAGAGAGAGAGAGCAAGAGAGAGAGAGAGATGACATCTTCTGAGAATTTTGTACAGCCAATTATTCCAAGGTTTAATGGCCATCACGATTTTTGGTCAATGACTTTGGAGAATTTCTTGAAGAGTAAAGAAATTTGGAGTCTTGTGGAAGAAGTTTCAGCGATGGCAACAGGTACCTCACAAGCAAGTGAACCTTACAGGAAGTTGGTAGAAGATGCTAGGTTAAAAGATTTGAAGGTGAAGAATTATTTGTTCCAAGCAATTGATGGGCAGATCTTGGATACAACTCTTTATAATGGAATGTCAAAGGGAATTTGGGAATCAATGAGACAGAAGTTTGAAGGATCTTCCAAAATGCAAAAGGGTTCAACTGCAGGTTGTAAAAGAGAATTTGAATGGTAGGTTCCTGGGAAGATCATCGAGTGTGGTAAACAAGATGAAGTAAAATGGCGAAACGATGGAACAAAGCAATGTTATGAGTAAGATTCTAAGATCTTTGACAATCAAATAAAATTATGTGGTCTTTTCTATTTAGGAGTCAAATGATCTGAGTCGATTAACTATTGATAATGGGAGTATTTTGCTTCAGACCGTGAAGAATAACAAGATTTGAAAGTTACACAAGAGGAGATGTCAAATAGAAGAAGAAAACAAGGTTGTTCTAGAGGAGTTTGAGGTAGAGGTAGAGGACAAACTTCTTTTAATAAAGAACTTATCTGCAAGTGTCAAAAACTATGGCATTTTCAATATGAATGCCCTGAGTGGGGAAAAGAAGCTAACTAAGCTGAAGTTAAGAATGAGGACCTCTTGTTGATGGCTTTTGTTTAAGAGCAACAAACAACAGAAGAAATGAGACATAAATCTTTACAATGGGAGGATGATGTTGATGATGCTAAAAAGACGAAAGAAAATGAAGAGAATCCAACCAACTAAACTGAACCTCCATGCAACTTGTCTAACTTACACACTCAAGTTATTTTTTCTCCAAATGTTCCAGGGATTAATCTGGTTTCTTTGATAATGTTGTGATACGCAAAGAGTGGAAAGAAAAATTTCTCGCTACGATTGAATCCATTGAAAGAATTCATACTTTAGAACTTATAGAGTTACCTATGCGAATCAAACTAATTGGTGTAAAGTGTTGTGAATATAGATGAGTGAATAAATTCAAAATGAGACTGGTGAAAAAGGATTCTACACAGAGTTAAAGATGAAGAAGTATTTGCTTGAGTAGCCAAGTTCGACACTATCCGATTCGTCAAAACTAACGGTAACAAAATCTGATTGTTAAATTGTGCAGTAATACAAGAGAATTAAAGAACCATAACAGAAGTGGAATGTTTTTGTGTGCATATCTTGTGGCATATGAAAGCTAAGTTGGCCATATACGTACGTATGAGTTAAAGTTATTCTTAAATTGCCTGAATATTCAGATGCACTTTTTTATATTTTATTTTACTTTTTATTTTTTCAATTCGAGAAAATGACACAATGCTGAAAGCAGCATGTGCTAGTGGTTGCACTAACCTTACATCAATTCTCCGAATAACTAAATATCATTATCGCATTATCATATATTCTATTCGGAGGGCTGAAATTAAAGAACAGTTACGCTATTTATTAAAAACACAACACTTACGCATGGATTTGTATTTATTCGTAATCAATTTCCCAACACTTTATCTGCTGTCATTGTTTTTTCTTTTTCATTCGAATCTGAAAAGAAAAATTTGTTTTAAAAAGATATATCTTTGGTCCATAAAGCTAACGGAGTTTTACGATCAAATTCCTAACTACGCAGATTTCATCACTTTGATGAATCACATAGAAGTTCAAAGATATTCTAATATATCCAAAAAGTCAACTTTTCTCTTTGACCTATATTACTTGTTAAATAGTGTAAATGCCCAATTTATGTACCACTAGACTTGTTTAATTACTTAGATGGTTCACCTACGTACACCTTTAATTATATGATTCTACTTAACCTATTAATTAAGGATTTAAGCTCTTTGTTTATCAATTTACTTATTAGTGTTGGAAGTCAATCTTGTTGACCACACTAATTTACTTTGATATGAAATTTGTGTGTCTCTTGTTTCATTTCACTAATTAAAGAGTCAAAAATTACTTCAAATTCATGCTTGAAAAGTCAAAACTAATTGAAAATGAGTGAGTTCTTGATCAGATACTCACTAAAAGATAGTGTGGACCGTCTTCTGCACAATCATGAGCCGTAATGGGCAGGGTCACAATTCAAGTCCATGAGCCGAAGAAGTTGATCAACATAGGTCTTCGTTGGGCTGTTTTCTGGGTCTTCTGATGGGCGTAATCCCGAAGGAATCGTCACTCCAAGTTGTAAGGATAGTCCTTAGTCTTCAAAGAATTTGAGTAACCCCCACCTTAGGTATATCAAACCTAAGATTGTTGTTGTTTCAACTCGCCTTCAATTAAGCAAGATGGTGGAACCACATAATGTTGACTCGAGTAGCCCCCACCTTTAGTATATTAAACCAAAGATTGTTGCTATTTCGACTCGCCCCTTCACGCCAATGGCTAGGAATGGCCACACAAGTGTGATGGAAATCACATGATAAACCAGTTTGATCCCTTGGATATGACACACCAAGAAAGATCGAAAAGTTCACAAAGAACAAAAAGAGAATCACTCTCAAATTTATTGATAAAAAGTTGGATCCCCACAAATGAGAGTTACATGAGTTTATAAAGAAGAGAAAGGACTCTCTAGATTCCTCTATACTTATTGAATGTCTTAACTATAAAGAGTAGAGACTACTAAGTAAATGTCACAATTTACTATGACTTGAATGAGAAGGACTCTTGAACTTTTAGCCTCCAAAATATCTTTTAGTCTTCCAAATTCGTCACTATTCATGGGCTGAACTTTAAGACTTGATTTAGGACTTCTCTTCGACTTGTAGAAGGCTCAAAGTGGTTTGGACTTGGCAAGTATAAAGTCCAATGGATTCCTTATGTTGTTATTTGTCCAAAAGGCCTTGAATAAATCCATAAATTCTCTCCTTGATTTGTTTAACCCGTGATCTTGTAATTGGACCGACTGGAATCTCCAAAGCTTTCTCGTGATCTTCATTGCTTAGCTCCAAGTTCTCCTTAGCTTCCTTTCTGTTTTCCATGATCATATCATCCCCTTCCTCTTGAAAAGGATTTGACCTCAGATCAGGTTCATCTACATCGAAAGGAATCAAGTCAGAAATGTTAAAGCTAGAACTGATTTTTGATAAACAGGTTTTTGCGGTGTTTTCTCAAATACCAAACTGTCTATTTAATCAATTGCAGTACAGTATGGTGTCAATCCACTGGGAGAGTAACTAGCAATCAAGATATAATCTACTTATTCTAATCTAAGCCAAATTCGGTTTTAGTGAGTGGTGATCTATCCTAGGTGACAACGAAATCTTAAAACAAAATGCTAAAAATGAAACAGAATATTAGAATGTAAAAAAACAATGCATTAAAAGTCAAGCAATAATGAAACTAATAATGAAGTGTAACAAGAAATCTCAACCTAAAATAGAGTATTAAATCACGAAAATTCAATAGAGGAAAAATGGGTTCTCGAGGATTAGGATCAATGATTAGGGTATTCCTAGGGGTTCTAGACTTATCTATCAACCTATTTAGATGACCTCTAAGCAAGGAATCACAAAGTAATCACATTCGCTCTCGCGCAATGGGACCTCTCCTAAAAGACAACCTGACTTGACTCTCGCCCAACGATTGGAAATTCAAGAGGCCTTAAGTATGGACCTTACAAAGCCTAATAACACCCTAGACAATCAATCTCTTGAGCTAGGAAGATGCTATCTTAATTTAAGCATGTTCAAGTGATTCCCCAAACGCCTCTCGGGGGGGATTCACCAAGAGATCGAATTTCAATTGATCAGAAAGAAACAAGCATTAAGAACACTTAAACTAAAGAGATCTAAGACCTTATTTAAACATAGACAAATCTAGAAATCCCTAAGTTTTCCCCTAATCTCACCCTTTCCTCAAGAACCCTAGACTAACTTACTCAGAATTCATGAAATAAAATAAAGACTTAAAATCGAAATCTAATTGCATAAAACTTAAAGCTAAAAATCGTAAATGCCTTAGTGAAAATATGAGACTCGAAAATTGCTAGAAAATATTGTATATTGAAAGTAGAAATTCTAGTACAATTTATAGATCAAAAGATCTTAAAGAAAAAGGAAAAATACTTAAAGAAAAAAAGGGAAAATTCCCTAAAAAGAAAAATGGGAAATTCCTTTAAAAAGTGAAAAGGAAATTTCCTTAAGAAAGAAAATAGAAAAAGTCTAAAATAGTTGTTGGGCTTGCACAAATGGATCTTGATGGGCCTTTTTCGCAGAGAAGCCCAAGAAGTCAATCTTCGTCCGAAGTCTTAGTTCTGGTCCGAAAATCCACTCGACCAAGTGTGGTCGAGTGTCATGCTCGAATGTCATTGGTATATGCCAAATCTTCTAGATCACATCCTGAACTTCAACTTTAGGCCAGCCGATTTTCCATTGGTCTTCTTGTAGTCCGAAATTCTTCATGAAATGCTCCAAAAAGTGCCTAAAAATACCCTTTATGCAATGTGTGCAATGCCCAACACTAAGTATGCAAATTATGCCTAAAAGAACCTAAAAATATGATAATAATGCAAGTATGAATGCAAAACATGCTAAATAATGGCCCTAAAATGTGGTAAAATGCAGACACATCAATTTTGTACTCACTTGGCAAGTCTATCTTGTAGGCGTTTTCATTGATCTTTTCTAAGACTCGAAATGGCCCAATGGCCCGTGGCATTAGCTTACACTTCCTTTGAACTGGAAATCGTTCCTTCCTCATGTGAACCCAAACTAAGTCTCCGGGTGTAAAGCTCTTCTCACGCCTTCCTTTGTTGGCTTGCTTTTGATATTGCTTAGTCTTTTGCTCAATGTTAAGCCTCGTTTTTTCATGAAGCTTCTTGACCATCTCATCTTTCTTTTTCCCGTCTACTTTAATGCCCTGTGCACTTACAACAAATCCTAGAAACACAAGGTTATCCGAACAAAAGGTACACTTTTTCAAGTTAGCATATAGCTTTTCTTTTCTTAGTACACCTAAAACCGATTTCAAATGCTCATTGTGCTCTTCCAAACTTTTGCTAAAAACCAGAATATCATCAAAGTAGACAACTACAAACAAACCAATAAAATGTCTCAAAACATGGTTCATTAACATCATGAACGTGCTGGGTGCATTAGTTAATCCAAAAGGCATGACTAACCACTCATAAAGACCTTGTTTTGTTTTAAAAGCTGTTTTCCATTCATCACCCTCTTTCATTCGAATTTGGTGATATCCACTCTTAAGATCAATTTTAGAAAAGACACTAAGAACCATGCAGCTCATCTAACATATCATCTAAGCGAGGTATTGGGTGTATATACTTTACCATGATATTATTGATGAATCTACAATCAACACACATGCGCCAAGTTCCATCCTTCTTAGGAACTAGTAAAACGGGCACGGCACATGGACTCATGCTCTCACGGATATATCATTTCTCCATCAACTCACTCACTTGCCTTTGCAACTCCTTTGTCTCTTCCGGATTGGTTCTATAGGCTGGACGGTTTGGAATGGATGCTCCGGGTACAAAGTCTATTTGATGCTCAATCCCTCGGATTGGAGGTAAACCACTAGGGTTCTCATCCGGAAATACATCTCCAAAATCCTGCAACAAAGAAGAAACACCACTAGGCAAACCGGGGTCAAGCTTAGTAGAACTCATAAAGACCTCTTTGTACATAAGTACAAATATAGGCTGATGTGAAACAAAAGCTCTCTTTATCTCATTTGACCTCACAAAGAAATTTTGGTGTTTTCTCTCTTTTCTCTCTTTGTGTGTTTCACTCTTAAGCTCACTATTTTTTGTGTTTCTCTCTCAATCCCACTCTCTTTTTGGTGTTTTATGTTTGAGTCACTCATAGTTCTCTCCTCACGTTGCTTTAGAAGCAAATAATCTTGGTAGATCTCATTAGGAGTCATAGGAACAAGTGTAACCGTTTTCCCCTTATAACCAAATGAATGCTTGTTGGTGAAACCATCATGAACAACTTTCCGATCAAACTGCCACGGTCTCCCAAGAAGAATATGCCCAGCTTCCATTGGCACAATATCACAAATCACTTCCTCCTTATACTTCCCAATGCTAAATGAAACCACAACTTGCTTTGACACTTTGATTTCTCCAAACTCACTCAACCATTGAAACTTATACGGCTTGGGATGTTTTCGAGTAGTCAATCCCAGTTTCTCCACAAGTGTAGTACTCGCCACATTCGTACAACTCCCTCCATCAATTATAAGACTACACACCTTATCAAGAACAAGACATCGCATGTGGAATAGATTCTCACGCTACACGTTCTCCTCTAGTTTACCTTGCACACTCAAAGACCTTCTAGCTACCAAAAGATCACCTTTGGTTGCAGGTAACTCCAGCTCATCTTGAGATGACATAGAATTTGAAACCACTTCTTCCTCGGTTTTGTACTCTCCATTGACTCTAAGTATTATGGCCTTCTTGTTTGAGCATTCATTTGCATAATGTCCCCTGCCATGACACTTAAAACATTGCACATCACGATTTCTTGTAGAAGAGGATTCAGCTTTACCTTTGACATCTTGTTGGCTAGTATTCGGCTTGGTTCAAACTTTGGCTTTGGAACACTTTTGTCTTCGCGTGAGTAGTTAGGACATTGGGTACTAGAAATCATGCCATAAGTTTGACGTGTGCTACCCTTCCTCTTGAGTTGCTGCTCCACCAAGATAGCCTTATGCAACATATCTTCCAATTCCACATAGTGTTGCATCTCTACTCGGTCTTGGATCTCACGATTCAAACCACTAAGAAATCTGGCCATGGTAGCCTCACGATCTTCGTCTATATCGGCTCTCATCATAAGTATTTCCATCTCTTGAAAATATTTCTCCACACTTTGGTTGCCTTGCACCAATCTCCTAAGTTTTTGATGTAACTCTCGGTGATAGTGACTAGGAACGAACTGTCGTCTCATCAAGGTTTTCATGTCTTCCCAAGTCTCAATGGGTCTTTCTCTATTTCTTCTCCTGCTTGTCACCACTTGATCCCACCAATTAATAGCATAATCATAAAATTCAGTGGCTGCAACTCATACCTTGTTGAGCTCAGAATAATTTTGACAATCAAAAACGAGTTCAATCTTTTTCTCCCACTCGAGATAGGCATCTGGATCGTTCTTTCCTTGAAATGATGGAATTTTCAGCTTAAGTCCCCCTAAATTATCTTCAGCCCGACCTCCTTCGTCCCTAGCTCGTCTATGTCTCCTTCGACTCGAGGTAGATGAGTGTCCATCTCGACCATAGTAGTCAACACCGCCTCTTTGTACTTCCGCCGGTGGTGGATCTCCTTGTACGTTAGGCAGCCGAGGTTGTTGCCTAAGTGCTATCTCATTTTGAACTTGATACAAACGTTCATTGACGGCTTCCATCTCAACTCTTAACAAACGGGTCATCTCTCCCATCAAAGCTTGAATTTGGAGATTTGGAATCCTTGTATTTGCTCACCCTCCGAGATTGTCGTTATTGACGTTTGACATACTTAGAACCTGTAAAAAAGATTTGTTAATAGAAAAATGCCTCACAATCTCTCAAGTGTTTGGCACACAAGTGTTTCCCTCAAATTATTGGCTTTTCTCTCAAATGTTCTCACAACCTTACGCATTTTTCCTCTCTTTTTTGAATCTCAAAATGTTCTTATAAAACTAATCAAACACTCTTTGATTTGTTTTCCCCAAGGGTCAATGACCTAACAAATATCACACAACTCAAGTATTAGATAGATCTTGGTACACAAACAAACAACGAACAAGAATTTTTTTTTTATAAAAATAATAGAAGATGAAGAGTTTTTTTTTCCTTTTTTCTTGTTTTTTTTTTCTTTTTTCTTGATTTTTTTTATTTAATTAATTAAAAGAAAATATGAAAAGATAAAAGTTGGAAAGATAGAAAATGAAAAGATAAAAGATGAAAAAATAGAAGATGAAGAAATATAAGATGAAAATATAGAAGTTGGAAAGGTAAAAGATGAAAAGATAGAAGATGACTAGATAGAAAATGAAAAGATTAACTAGGTTGGAAGTGTGCTCTGATACCAAATGACGCGGAATCCCGAAGGAATCATCACTCCAAGTTGTAAGGATAGTCTTTGGTCTTCAAAGAATTTGAGTAACCCCCACCTTAGGTATATCAACCTAAGATTGTTGTTGTTTCAACTCGCCTTCAATTAAGCAAGGTGGTGGAACCACGGAATGTTGACTCGAGTAGCCCCCACCTTTAGTATATTAAACCAAAGATTGTTGCTATTTCGACTCGCCCCTTCACGCCAATGGCTAGGAATGGACACACAAGTGTGATGGAAATCACTTGATAAACCAGTTTGATCCCTTGGATATGACACACCAAGAAAGATCGAAAAATTCATAAAGAACAAAAAGAGAATCACTCTCAAATTTATTGATAAAAAGTTGGATCCCCAGAAATAAGAATTACATGAGTTTATAAAGAAGAGAAAGGACTCTATAGATTCCTCTAAACTTTTTGAATGTCTTAAATATAAAGAGTAAAGACTTCTAAGTAAATGACAAGTAAATGTCACAATTTACTATGACTTGAATGAGAAGGACTCTTGAACTTTTAGCCTCCAAAATATCTTTTAGTCTTCCAAATTCGTCACTATTCATGGGCTGAACTTTAAGACTTGATTTAGGACTTCTCTTCGACTTGTAGAAGGCTCAAAGTGGTTTGGACTTGGCAAGTATAAAGTCCAATGGATTCCTTATGTTGTTCTTTGTCCAAAAGGCCTTGAATAAATTCATAAATGCTCTCCTTGATTTGTTTAGCCCGTGATCTTGTAATTGGACCGACTGGAATCTCCAAAGCTTTCTCGTGATCTTCATTGCTTAGCTCCAAGTTCTCCTTAGTTTCCTTTCTGTTTTCCATGATCATATCAACAAAGAAGAAACATGTCAGAGGAAGGCTGATGGTGTGGATGGTGTGATGCTTTCTTGACCTTAAAAGGAAGAGATTGGATCAAATAGAAGGTATGAGAAAAGTTACCGTGAGGATAGGGAGAGGCATAAGGGAATGAGAGCTTTGTTCTTGGTTTATGTTTCTTGTTCTTGTATCTCATAGTGGATTCACATCCGTGAGCTAAGCTCACCGAGACGTACAAAGGAAACATCTTCCTTGGGAACTCGTAAATCCTGGAGTCTTTATATGTTTAAGCTTCACACCTACATCAAAGCATACACAATCTCATTAGCAAAGAAAAGTCAAATACAAGAGAGATTTCACAACAAGTGGTATCAGAGCCATAAGTTATGTGATGTCGACAAAGGAGACGAGTACAAAGAGTGAAAAGGTTGAGTACCTTGAACCAACCCAAGGATGTTTGGATGTTGAGAAGTTTGATGGAGAAGGTGATTTCTCACTCTGGAAATTCAAGATCTTGGCACAGCTGGAAATTCTGGGACTAGATAATCCACTTCTACCGGTTTATCTTGAAGAAGAGGCAAGCTTAGATCCAAAGGGCACAGAATATGACAAAAAGGCTGATGAAGAAAAGCTTGAAAGGGCAAAAACAGATCCAAGATGGAAAGCTAAAGATAAAAAGGCTAAGAATCTAATCTGCTCTAGCTTAGCTGATGTTGTACTCCGGTCTGTTAAAAGAGAAAGATCTTCATATGATACATGGATGGCTTTGGAGGCAGAATATCAGGTGATAACGCTTCCGCACATATTCAATCTAAAACAAAGGTTTTATGCTTTCAAAATGGATGCTGGTAAGAATCTGGATAAGAATCTCGACGCTTTTAATAAACTAATATTTGATCTAGCAAGTATTCATGTCGATATGAGTGATGAAGACAAGGAAGCTATTATGATGAATAGTTTGCTGAAACAGTTTGATACTCTTGTTCACACCTTGAAGTACAGTAGTGGAAGAGAAACAATCACAGCTAAGGATATTGTGAGCTCAGCCTGTTCAATAGAGATGGAATTAAAGGAAAAGGGAATGTATAAGCTGCAATCAGGGGCAGAAGGTTTGGTATTTCAGAGTAGAGGTAGAAGTAAAAAGGTGTCAACTTCAAAGGGAAAACAGAAGGAGAATAGTAG
This sequence comes from Lepidium sativum, assembly GCA_023374145.1. Classification (NCBI taxonomy): domain Eukaryota; kingdom Viridiplantae; phylum Streptophyta; class Magnoliopsida; order Brassicales; family Brassicaceae; genus Lepidium; species Lepidium sativum. The sequence goes on along the minus strand of JAKUCM010008545.1, from coordinate 4,427 downwards.
ATCTAAATCTAGAGCAAAGGGAAAGCAATGTTGGTTTTGCAGAAGGAAATATCATGGGAATGATAGTAAGTCAGTAAAAGCAGAAGCTAGTGTTGTTGTGGCAATTTAGAAGAAACCATTAATGCTTATGGCATCAAATAGTGAAATCAGAGATGAATGGATAATAGATTCTGGATGTAGAAGAAATTGATGGAGGCAAAATCTTGATGGGAAATGACACGAGTTGTGATATGACTGCTATAAGGAAAGTGAGATTTCAGAATTCTGATGGGTCCATTGTGATTCCATCACAAGTAAGATTTTCAGCTATGGCTAGAAGGAATCTAATATCTCTGGGAAAATTGGAAATGCTTGGATGCTGGTACAAATCAATTGATTTTAAACTGCAATTATTCAAAGATGGTAGAGTGGTTTTGACAGCAAATTACATAGACACTCTGTATTTCCATAATGGAAAACCAGAAAAGGTTGAAGCTAACGTGGTATTGGTGGCAAAAAATATGACAGATCAACGGCATAGTAGATTGTGACACATGGGTGTTGCTACCATGAAGTTGTTAAAGAAAAAGGGGCTGATAAAGCATAGTGATATCAAAGACTTCAAGAAATGTGAGCCATGTATTCTAGAAAAATCACAGAGAACGTCGTTCAGGAAAGGACTTCATGTCTCTGAAGGACCTCTCGAATATGTCCATTATGATATGTGGGGATCACCAAATGTGACACCAATTTTGGCGAGATGTCAATACTATATATCGTTTGTTGATGATTTCACAAGAAAGGTTTGGGTGTATTTCTTAAATATAAAAGATGAGCCTTATGGGAAGTTTGTTGATTGGAAAACTTTAACTGAGAATCAAAGTGGAAAAAGGCTGAAGGTTTTGAGAATAGATAATGGATTGGAATACTGCAACAAAATCTTCGATGATTTTTGTGCTCAAGAAGGTGTTCAGAGGCACAAAACCTGTCCATACACTCCACCGCATAGTGGAATACCTGAGAGGTTGAACAGGACTATTCTGGAAAAGGTCAGAAGCCTATTGACAGAAACTGGTCTATCATAATCATTATGGGCTGAGGCTGCATCTACGGTTGTTTACATACTAAATAGAACTCCTTCAAAACCTATTAACTTTCAAATACCAGAACAGTTGTGGACAGGATGGGAACTGGATTTAACTCACATGAGAAGATTTGGATGTTTTTCATATTTTCATGTTGATCAAGGCAAGCTGAAACCTAGAGCTAAGAAAGGGATCTTCATGGGGTATCCATAGGGTGTTAAAGGTTACAGAATATGGAGTTTGGAAGATAAAAGATGCATTGTAAGCATAGACGTAATCTTCAATGAGGATGTAATTTACAGAAATTTTGACAAAGTTTTAGTTGATTTTCAAAAGAAAAGGGAAGCCAACAAGAGCAAAAGAGTGTCTTTTATGCTACCTACGGATTCAAGGGAAACTGAAAGTTTAAATGATATTGATCATGGTACATATCAAGGTGGAGTTCTTCATGATCTGAATGACGAAATTGAAGAAGTGAATGTAGAAGATGAAACAGGATTGGAGGATTCTCGTTATGATGATTATTTGTTGGCTAGAGATAGAGGTATAAGAGAAATCAGGCGTCCTAGCAGGTTCATTGAAAACAATGTGGCATACTGTGTTCTAAGTGTTGCAGATGACATAAACTTTGATGAACCAAAAATATACACAGAGGCTTTAAATGGAAAGGATCGTGAATTGTGGATGGCTGTTGAGAAAGAAGATATAGATTCTTGTAATAAGAATCAGACTTGGTCAGACATTCCTATGACTAGTGACCTAAGAACCATAGGATGCAAATGGATCTACAAAGTAAAATCGGGCATCCCAGGGGTTGAAAAATTGAGATTCAAAGCTATATTGGTTGCTAAGGGGTTCACACAGATTGAAGGTGTAGATTATCATGAGGTATTTTCTCCTGTGGTTAAGCACACTACCATAAGATTAATGCTTTCAATTATGGTGAATTATGATATGGAGTTGGAGCAGATGGATGTAAAAACAGCATTTTTACATGGAAGCCTAAATGAAAGGATCTATATGCAGAAACATGAAGGATATGAAAAGAAGGGAAGTGTATGTTTGTTACATAAATCATTATATGGTTTAAAACAAGCTTCAAGGCAGTGGAATTTGAGATTTAATTATTACATTCAGTCTCGGGGTTACAACAGAAGTGATTTTGATACTTGCGTGTATTTCAAAGAGTTCAAGAAGGGTTGTTATATCTATTTGTTTCTCTATGTTGATGGCATATTGTTGATATCAAATGACATGAGAGAAATCGACAAGCTAAAGGGATTATTAAGCGGAGAGTTTGAAATGAAAGATTTGGGAAGTGCAAGGAGAATACTTGGTATGGATATTACAAGGGACAGAGTGAATAGAATTCTGAGATTATCTAAGAAGGTTTATATTAAAAAAATTTTAAGCACATTCATTCAATCAGAGACTAAAACAGTTTATACTCCTATGGGTTCTCATTTCAAATTATCAAGTGCCAAGAATCACGAAAAGCAGATGGAGAACGTACCTTACGCCAGTGTGGTGGGAAGCCTGATGTATGTGATGGTAGGGTTGCATGCAGATCTGGCATATGATGTTGGTTTTGTTAGTCGTTTCATGGGTAATCCTGACACAGAACATTGGAGTGCGGTTAGATGGATCTTAAGATATTTGAAACAAGCGAAAGATCTAAGCCTAACATTCAAGAAAAATGAAATCAAGAAAATAGTAGGATTTTGTAATAGTGATTATGCGGCTGACCTTGACAGAAGAAGATCGATAACGGGGTTCATTTTTCAGGTAGGCAGAAACACCGTTAGCTGGAGATCTGGGCTACAGAATCGAGTGGCCCTTGTCAACAACCGAAGCAGAGTATATGTCATTGGTAGAAGCTGCTAAAGAAGTTGTGTGGTTGAAGGGAATTACCTGTGAGATAGGACTCGGAGATCTGGATGCAGAAATCTTCTGTGACTCTCAAAGCACCATATGTCTCGCAAAGAACAGTGTTTATCATAAAAGGACAAAACATATGGATGTCAGGATGAGTTTCTTAAGAGAGCTAGTTGAAGAAGAAGAAGTGGTTGTTAAAAAGATTTGTACCTTGGAGAATCCGGCGGATATTCTGACGAAATCGGTGCCGATGAAGAAATTTGAGACGGCGTTGGATCGGCTGGGCTTGCTCAGCGATCGGTCTTGTTAGCAGAAGAAAAGTCTTCTGGAAGTCTCTTCAGCATTTATGCATGTTGCAGAGGGAATCAGAGGAGACGGTTAGAGCCTCTCCTGGGATTCTTTTTTTTTAAATCAAAAAAGAAAGAACAGAGAAAAAGGAAAACAGAGAAGGTTGTGAGAATACTTACTCTATGTTTTTCGAAGTTCATGCATGTCGAATAGGAGGATAGTAGAGACGGATGTAGTCTATCTAGGTCTTTGATAGTCTTGTATGAAGAACGAGGAACAGAGATGATTAGGTTTTTTTTTATCTCTGACTTTTGGGTTTTCACGACGGAGAATATGAGAGATTTTCTCTCTATTTTCCGGAAGAGTGAATGAAAAGTGATGAAGTGTTTTGGGTGTTTAGGGTCGCGGCAATGAAGATGAAGAGTTCTCTTGGAACTCAAAATTTCAATGGAGAAGTTGACGAGTTTGTCTCGATTCTTGTGTGATAGCGAAGAAGACGAGGTGGAGTATGTGGACCGTCTTCTACACTATCATGGGCCGTAATGGGCTGGATCACAATTCAAGTCCATGAGCCGAAGAAGCTGATCAACATAGGTATTCGTTTGGGTTGTTTTTTGGGTCTCTTGATGGGTTGCGACTTGGGCCAGCTTTGACTGATCTTCCTCTTCTATTTCCTGAAAGAGCAATTGTGCTTTTGGGTCAAGGGTGAACAAAGAAGAAAGATGTCAGAGGAAGGCTGATGGTGTGGATGGTGTGATGTTTTGTTGACCTTAAAAGGAAGAGATTGGATCAAATAGAGGGTGTGAGAAAAGTTACTGTGAGGAGAGGGAGAGGCATAAGGGAGTGAGAGCTTTGTTTTTGGTTTATGCTTTTTGTTCTTGTATCTCATAGAGTGTTGTAACTTATTCTTGAGTTACAATGGATTCACATTCGTGAGCTAAGCTCACCGAGATATACCAAGGAAACATCTTCTTTGAGAACTCGTAAATCCTTGAGTCTTTATATGTTTAAGCTTCACACATACATCAAAGCATACTCAATTTCGTTAGCAAACAAAAGTCAAATACAAGAGAGATTTCACAAAAGATAGTAATGAATTGAAAATGTTTTAAATATTTTTCCTTTTAAATCTCTATCTTCACAGTGTTTTTTTTTCTTTTGTAAAAAGGTTCATATCCTAACAATGTAAGTCTCTCTCTC
>JAKUCM010008544.1:0-16989 GCA_023374145.1 Lepidium sativum | reverse complement strand
ATTTTCGTGATATTAATACTCTGCTTTAGGTTGAGATTTCGTGTTGCACTTTATCATTAGTTTCATTATTGCTTTACTTTTAATGCTTTGTTTTTACATTCTAATACTCTGTTTCATTTTTAGCATTTTGTTTTAAGATTTCGTTGTCACCTAGGATAGATCACCACTCACTAAAACCGAATTTGGCTTAGATTAGAATAAGTAGATTATATCTTGATTGCTAGTTACTCTCCTAGTGGATTGACACCATACTGTACTGCAATTGATTAAATAGACAGTTTGGTATTTGAGAAAACACCGCAAAAACCTGTTTATCAGTTAACAAATACACATATCATCAAAATTAAAGCAAAAATGATAATGTTGCGACCTTCGACACCACTCTAAGTCTCCTTAGTCCACTTTCTCATGTTAAAAGGACATTTCGTTGCCTAGAACTTAGCTAAAAGAGATCGCATGTTTACAAGGGTCATATGAGTATGGCTAACTCTAAGGATCAACCTCTACTTCATAACTCAAGCGAAATAGTTCAAGACGGGTTTACTAATAGAAATAGCTTCTAGATTAAAGCAAAATGATAATGTTGCGATCTATGATACCACTCTAAGTTTCTTAACTACACTTTCTTTTATCAAAATGACATTTCGTTTCCTTGATCCTAGCGAAAAAAGATCACATTTGTATAAGGAACATATGAACATTGCTAGATATAAATATCGAGCTCTATATCTTTATTCAACCAAAGTACTTCATGACGGGTTAGCAAATACACATATCATCAAGATTAAAGAAAAATGATAATGTTGCGACCTACGACACCACTCTAAGTCTCCTTAGTCCATTTTCTCATGTTAAAAGGACATTTCTTTGCCTAGACCCTAGCTAAAAGATATCACATCTTTTCAAGGGTCATATGAGCATGGCTAGCTCTAAGGATCAAACTCTACTTCATAACTCAAGCGAAATAGTTCAAGACGGGTTCACTAATAGAAATAGCTTCTAGAGTAAAGCAAAATGATAATGATGCGACCTATGACACCACTCTAAGTTTCTTAACTACACTTTCTGTTGACATTTCGTTTCCTTGATCCTAGCGAAAAAGATCACATGTGTAAAAGGAACATATGAACATTGCTAGATATAAGTATCGAGCTCTATATCTTTAGTCACCCAAAGTACTTCATGACGGGTTAACAAATACACATATCATCAAGATTAAAGCAAAAATGATAATGTTGCGACCTTCGACACCAGTCTAAGTCTCCTTAGTCCACTTTCTCATGTTAAAAGGACATTTCGTTGCCTAGAACTTAGCTAAAAGAGATCGCATGTTTACAAGGGTCATATGAGCATGGCTAACTCTAAGGATCAAGCTCTACTTCATAACTCAAGCGAAATAGTTCAAGACGGGTTTACTAATAGAAATAGCTTCTAGATTAAAGCAAAATGATAATGTTGCGATCTATGATACCACTCTAAGTTTCTTAACTACACTTTCTCTTATCAAAATGACATTTCGTTTCCTTGATCCTAGCGAAAAAAGATCACATTTGTATAAGGAACATATGAGCATTGCTAGATATAAATATCGAGCTCTATATCTTTATTCAACCAAAGTACTTCATGACGGGTTGGCAAATACACATATCATCAGATAAAAGCAAAAATGATAATGTTGCGACCTACGACACCACTCTAAGTCTCCTTAGTCCATTTTCTCATGTTAAAAGGACATTTCGTTGCCTAGAACTTAGCTAAAAGAGATCGCATGATTACAAGGGTCATATGAGCATGGCTAGCTCTAAGGATCAAACTATACTTCATAACTCAAGCGAAATAGTTCAAGACGGGTTCACTAATAGAAATAGCTTCTAGAGTAAAGCAAAATGATAATGATGTGACCTATGACACCACTCTAAGTTTCTTAACTACACTTTCTGTTGACATTTCGTTTCCTTGATCCTAGCGAAAAAGATCACATGTGTAAAAGGAACATATGAACATTGCTAGATATAAGTATCGAGCTCTATATCTTTAGTCACCCAAAGTACTTCATGACGGGTTAACAAATACACATATCATCAAGATTAAAGCAAAAATGATAATGTTGCGACCTTCGACACTACTCTAAGTCTCGTTAGTCCACTTTCTCATGTTAAAAGGAGATTTCGTTGCCTAGAACTTAGCTAAAAGAGATCGCATGTTTACAAGGGTCATATGAGCATGGCTAACTCTAAGGATCAACCTCTACTTCATAACTCAAGCGAAATAGTTCAAGACGGGTTTACTAATAGAAATAGCTTCTAGATTAAAGCAAAATGATAATGTTGTGATCTATGACACCACTCTAAATTTCTTAACTACACTTTCTTTTATCAAAATGACATTTCATTTCCTTGATCCTAGTGAAAAAAGATCACATTTGTATAAGGAACATATGAAAATTGCTAGATATAAGTATCGAGCTCTATATCTTTAGTCACCCAAAGTACTTCATGACGGGTTAACAAATACACATATCATCAAGATTAAAGCAAAAATGATAATGTTGCGACCTTCGACACCACTCTAAGTCTCCTTAGTCCACTTTCTCATGTTAAAAGGACATTTTGTTGCCTAGAACTTAGCTAAAAGAGATCGCATGTTTACAAGGGTCATATGAGCATGGCTAACTCTAAGGATCAACCTCTACTTCATAACTCAAGCGAAATAGTTCTAGACGGGTTTACTAATAGAAATAGCTTCTAGATTAAAGCAAAATGATAATGTTGCGACCTATGACACCACTCTAAGTTTCTTAACTACACTTTCTGTTGACATTTCATTTCCTTGATCCTAGCGAAAAAGATCACATGTGTAAAAGGAACATATGAACATTGCTAGATATAAGTATCGAGCTCTATATCTTTAGTCACCCAAAGTACTTTAGGACGGGTTAACAAACACACATATCATCAAGATTAAAGCAAAAATGATAATGTTGCGACCTTCGACACCAGTCTAAGTCTCCTTAGTCCACTTTCTCATGTTAAAAGGACATTTCGTTGCCTAGAACTTAGCTAAAAGAGATCGCATGATTACACGGGTCATATGAGCATGGCTAACTCTAAGGATCAACCTCTACTTCATAACTCAAGCGAAATAGTTCAAGACGGGTTTACTAATAGAAATAGCTTCTAGATTAAAGCAAAATGATAATGTTGTGATCTATGACACCACTCTAAATTTCTTAACTACACTTTCTTTTATCAAAATGACATTTCGTTTCCTTGATCCTAGTGAAAAAAGATCACATTTGTATAAGGAACATATGAAAATTGCTAGATATAAGTATCGAGCTCTATATCTTTAGTCACCCAAAGTACTTCATGACGGGTTAACAAATACACATATCATCAAGATTAAAGCAAAAATGATAATGTTGCGACCTTCAACACCAGTCTAAGTCTCCTTAGTCCACTTTCTCATGTTAAAAGGACATTTCGTTGCCTAGAACTTAGCTAACAGAGATCGCATGTTTACAAGGGTCATATGAGCATGGCTAACTCTAAGGATCAAGCTCTACTTCATAACTCAAGCGAAATAGTTCAAGACGGGTTTACTAATAGAAATAGCTTCTAGATTAAATCAAAATGATAATGTTGCGATCTATGACACCACTCTAAATTTCTTAACTACACTTTCTTTTATCAAAATGACATTTCGTTTCCTTGATCCTAGCCAAAAAAGATCACATTTATATAAGGAACATATGAAAATTGCTAGATATAAGTATCGAGCTCTATATCTTTATTCAATCAAAGTACTTTATGACGGGTTAACAAATACACATATCATCAAGATTAAAGCAAAAATGATAATGTTGCGACGTACGACACCACTCTAAGTCTCCTTAGTCCATTTTCTCATGTTAAAAGGACATTTCGTTGCCTAGAACTTAGCTAAAAGAGATCGCATGTTTACAAGGGTCATATGAGCATGGCTAACTCTAAGGATCAACCTCTACTTCATAACTCAACCGAAATAGTTCAAGACGGGTTTACTAATAGAAATAGCTTCTAGATTAAAGCAAAATGATAATGTTGCGATCTATGATACCACTCTAAGTTTCTTAACTACACTTTCTCTTATCAAAATGACATTTCGTTTCCTTGATCCTAGTGAAAAAATATCACATGTGTAAAAGGAACATATGAACATTGCTAGATATAAGTATCGAGCTCTATATCTTTAGTCACCCAAAGTACTTCATGACGTGTTAACAAATAAACATATCATCAAGATTAAAGCAAAAATGATAATGTTGCGACCTTCGACACCACTCTAAGTCTCCTTAGTCCACTTTCTCATGTTAAAAGGACATTTCGTTGCCTAGAACTTAGCTAAAAGAGATCGCATGATTACAAGGGTCATATGAGCATGCCTAACTCTAAGGATCAACCTCTACTTCATAACTCAAGCGAAATAGTTCACGACGGGTTTACTAATAGAAATAGCTTCTAGATTAAAGCAAAATGATAATGTTGCGATCTATGACACCACTCTAAATTTCTTAACTACACTTTCTTTTATCAAAATGACATTTCGTTTCCTTGATCCTAGTGAAAAAAGATCACATTTGTATAAGGAACATATAAAATTGCTAGATATAAGTATCGAGCTCTATATCTTTAGTCACCCAAAGTACTTCATGACGGGTTAACAAATACACATATCATCAAGATTAAAGCAAAAATGATAATGTTGCGACCTTCGACACCAGTCTAAGTCTCCTTAGTCCACTTTCTCATGTTAAAAGGACATTTCGTTGCCTAGAACTTAGCTAAAAGAGATCGCATGTTTACAAGGGTCTTATGAGCATGGCTAACTCTAAGGATCAACCTCTACTTCATAACTCAAGCGAAATAGTTCAAGACGGGTTTACTAATAGAAATAGCTTCTAGATTAAAGCAAAATGATAATGTTGCGATCTATGATACCACTCTAAGTTTCTTAACTACACTTTCTCTTATCAAAATGACATTTCGTTTCCTTGATCCTAGCGAAAAAAGATCACATTTGTATAAGATACATATGAGCATTGCTAGATATAAATATCGAGCTCTATATCTTTATTCAACCAAAGTACTTCATGACGGGTTGGCAAATACACATATCATCAGATAAAACCAAAAATGATAATGTTGCGACCTACGACACCACTCTAAGTCTCCTTAGTCCATTTTCTCATGTTAAAAGGACATTTCGTTGCCTAGAACTTAGCTAAAAGAGATTGCATGTTTACAAGGGTCATATGAGCATGGCTAGCTCTAAGGATCAAACTCTACTTCATAACTCAAGCGAAATAGTTCAAGACGGGTTCACTAATAGAAATAGCTTCTAGAGTAAAGCAAAATGATAATGATGCGACCTATGACACCACTCTAAGTTTCTTAACTACACTTTCTGTTGACATTTCGTTTCCTTGATCCTAGGGAAAAAAGATCACATGTGTAAAAGGAACATATGAACATTGCTAGATATAAGTATCGAGCTCTATATCTTTAGTCACCCAAAGTACTTCATGACGGGTTAACAAATACACATATCATCAAGATTAAAGCAAAAATGATAATGTTGCGACCTTCGACACCACTCTAAGTCTCCTTAGTCCACTTTCTCATGTTAAAAGGACATTTCGTTACCTAGAATTTAGCTAAAAGAGATCGCATGTTTACAAGGGTCATATGAGCATGGCTAACTCTAAGGATCAAGCTCTACTTCATAACTCAAGCGAAATAGTTCAAGACGGGTTTACAAATAGAAATAGCTTCTAGATTAAAGCAAAATGATAATGTTGCGATCTATGATACCACTCTAAATTTCTTAACTACACTTTCTTTTATCAAAATGACATTTCGTTTCCTTGATCCTAGCGCAAAAAGATCACATTTGTATAAGGAACATATGAACATTGTTAGATATAAGTATCGAGCTCTATATCTTTATTCAACCAAAGTACTTCATGACGGGTTAACAAATACACATATCATCAAGATTAAAGCAAAAATGATAATGTTGCGACCTTCGACACCACTCTAAGTCTCGTTAGTCCACTTTCTCATGTTAAAAGGACATTTCGTTGCCTAGAACTTAGCTAAAAGAGATCGCATGTTTTCAAGGGTCATATGAGCATGGCTAACTCTAAGGATCAAGCACTACTTCATAACTCAAGCGAAATAGTTCAAGACGGGTTTACTAATAGAAATAGCTTCTAGATTAAAGCAAAATGATAATGTTGCGATCTATGACACCACTCTAAATTTCTTAACTACACTTTCTTTTATCAAAATGACATTTCGTTTTCTTGATCCTAGCCAAAAAAGATCACATTTGTATAAGGAATATATGAAAATTGCTAGATATAAGTATCGAGCTCTATATCTTTATTCATTCAAAGTACTTTATGACGGGTTAACAAATACACATATCATCAAGATTAAAGCAAAAATGATAATGTTGCGACCTACGACACCACTCTAAGTCTCCTTAGTCCATTTTCTCATGTTAAAAGGACATTTCGTTGCCTAGAACTTAGCTAAAAGAGATCGCATGTTTACAAGGGTCATATGAGCATGGCTAACTCTAAGGATCAACCTCTACTTCATAACTCAAGCGAAATAGTTCAAGACGGGTTTACTAATAGAAATAGCTTCTAGATTAAAGCAAAATGATAATGTTGCGATCTATGATACCACTCTAAGTTTCTTAACTACACTTTCTCTTATCAAAATGACATTTCGTTTCCTTGATCCTAGCGAAAAAATATCACATGTGTAAAAGGAACATATGAACATTGCTAGATATAAGTATCGAGCTCTATATCTTTAGTCACCCAAAGTACTTCAGGACGGGTTAACAAATACACATATCATCAAGATTAAAGCAAAAATGATAATGTTGCGACCTTCGACACCACTCTAAGTCTCCTTAGTCCAATTTCTCATGTTAAAAGGACATTTCGTTGCCTAGAACTTAGCTAAAAGAGATCACATGATTACAAGGGTCATATGAGCATGGCTAACTCTAAGGATCAACCTCTACTTCATAACTCAAGCGAAATAGTTCAAGACGGGTTTACTAATAGAAATAGCTTTTAGATTAAAGCAAAATGATAATGTTGCGATCTATGACACCACTCTAAATTTCTTAACTACACTTTCTTTTATCAAAATGACATTTCGTTTCCTTGATCCTAGTGAAAAAAGATCACATTTGTATAAGGAACATATGAAAATTGCTAGATATAAGTATCGAGCTCTATATCTTTAGTCACCCAAAGTACTTCATGACGGGTTAACAAATACACATATCATCAAGATTAAAGCAAAAATGATAATGTTGCGACCTTCGACACCACTCTAAGTCTCCTTAGTCCACTTTCTCATGTTAAAAGGACATTTTGTTGCCTAGAACTTAGCTAAAAGAGATCGCATGTTTACAAGGGTCATATGAGCATGGCTAACTCTAAGGATCAACCTCTACTTCATAACTCAAGCGAAATAGTTCAAGACGGGTTTACTAATAGAAATAGCTTCTAGATTAAAGCAAAATGATAATGTTGCAATCTATGACACCACTCTAAGTTTCTTAACTACACTTTCGCTTATCAAAATGACATTTCGTTTCCTTGATCCTAGCGAAAAGAGATCACATGTGTATAAGGAACATATGAACATTGCTAGATATAAGTATCGAGCTCTATATCTTTAGTCACCCAAAGTACTTCATGACGGGTTAACAAATACACATATCATCAAGATTAAAGCAAAAATGATAATATTGCGACCTACGACACCACTCTAAGTCTCCTTAGTCCATTTTCTCATGTTAAAAGGACATTTCTTTGCCTAGACCCTAGCTAAAAGATATCGCATCTTTTCAAGGGTCATATGAGCATGGCTAGCTCTAAGGATCAAACTCTACTTCATAACTCAAGCGAAATAGTTCAAGACGGGTTCACTAATAGAAATAGCTTCTAGAGTAAAGCAAAATGATAATGATGCGACCTATGACACCACTCTAAGTTTCTTAACTACACTTTCTGTTGACATTTCATTTCCTTGATCGTAGCGAAAAAGATCACATGTGTAAAAGGAACATATGAACATTGCTAGATATAAGTATCGAGCTCTATATCTTTAGTCACCCAAAGTACTTCATGACGGGTTAACAGATACACATATAATCAAGATTAAAGCAAAAATGATAATGTTGCGACCTTCGACACCAGTCTAAGTCTCCTTAGTCCACTTTCTCATGTTAAAAGGACATTTCGTTGCCTAGAACTTAGCTAAAAGAGATCGCATGTTTACAAGGGTCATATGAGCATGGCTAACTCTAAGGATCAAGCTCTACTTCATAACTCAAGCGAAATAGTTCAAGACGGGTTTACTAATAGAAATAGCTTCTAGATTAAATCAAAATGATAAAGTTGCGATCTATGACACCACTCTAAATTTCTTAACTACACTTTCTTTTATCAAAATGACATTTCGTTTCCTTGATCCTAGCCAAAAAAGATCACATTTATATAAGGAACATATGAAAATTGCTAGATATAAGTATCGAGCTCTATATCTTTATTCATTCAAAGTACTTTATGACGGGTTAACAAATACACATATCATCAAGATTAAAGCAAAAATGATAATGTTGCGACGTACGACACCACTCTAAGTCTCCTTAGTCCATTTTCTCATGTTAAAAGGACATTTCGTTGCCTAGAACTTAGCTAAAAGAGATCGCATGTTTACAAGGGTCATATGAGCATGGCTAACTCTAAGGATCAAGCTCTACTTCATAACTCTAGCGAAATAGTTCAAGACGGGTTTACTAATAGAAATAGCTTCTAGATTAAAGCAAAATGATAATGTTGCGATCTATGATACCACTCTAAGTTTCTTAACTACACTTTCTCTTATCAAAATGACAATTCGTTTCCTTGATCCTAGCGAAAAAATATCACATGTGTAAAAGGAACATATGAACATTGCTAGATATAAGTATCGAGCTCTATATCTTTAGTCACCCAAAGTACTTCATGACATGTTAACAAATAAACATATAATCAAGATTAAAGCAAAAATGATAATGTTGCGACCTTCGACACCACTCTAAGTCTCCTTAGTCCACTTTCTCATGTTAAAAGGACATTTCGTTGCCTAGAACTTAGCTAAAAGAGATCGCATGATTACAAGGGTCATATGAGCATGCCTAACTCTAAGGATCAACCTCTACTTCATAACTCAAGCGAAATAGTTCAAGACGGGTTTACTAATAGAAATAGCTTCTAGATTAAAGCAAAATGATAATGTTGCGATCTATGACACCACTCTAAATTTCTTAACTACACTTTCTTTTATCAAAATGACATTTCGTTTCCTTGATCCTAGTGAAAAAAGATCACATTTGTATAAGGAACATATGAAAATTGCTAGATATAAGTATCGAGCTCTATATCTTTAGTCACCCAAAGTACTTCATGACGGGTTAACAAATACACATATCATCAAGATTAAAGCAAAAATGATAATGTTGCGACCTTCGACACCACTCTAAGTCTCCTTAGTCCACTTTCTCATGTTAAAAGGACATTTCGTTGCCTAGAACTTAGCTAAAAGAGATCGCATGTTTACAAGGGTCATATGAGCATGGCTAACTCTAAGGATCAACCTCTACTTCATAACTCAAGCGAAATAGTTCAAGACGGGTTTACTAATAGAAATAGCTTCTAGATTAAAGCAAAATGATAATGTTGCGATCTATGATACCACTCTAAGTTTCTTAACTACACTTTCTCTTATCAAAATGACATTTCGTTTCCTTGATCCTAGCGAAAAAATATCACATGTGTAAAAGGAACATATGAACATTGCTAGATATAAGTATCGAGCTCTATATCTTTAGTCACCCAAAGTACTTCATGACGTGTTAACAAATAAACATATCATCAAGATTAAAGCAAAAATGATAATGTTGCGACCTTCGACACCACTCTAAGTCTCCTTAGTCCACTTTCTCATGTTAAAAGGACATTTCGTTGCCTAGAACTTAGCTAAAAGAGATCGCATGATTACAAGGGTCATATGAGCATGCCTAACTCTAAGGATCAACCTCTACTTCATAACTCAAGCGAAATAGTTCAAGACGGGTTTACTAATAGAAATAGCTTCTAGATTAAAGCAAAATGATAATGTTGCGATCTATGACACCACTAAATTTCTTAACTACACTTTCTTTTATCAAAATGACATTTCGTTTCCTTGATCCTAGTGAAAAAGATCACATTTGTATAAGGAACATATGAAAATTGCTAGATATAAGTATCGAGCTCTATATCTTTAGTCACCCAAAGTACTTTATGACGGGTTAACAAATACACATATCATCAAGATTAAAGCAAAAATGATAATGTTGCGACCTTCGACACCACTCTAAGTCTCCTTAGTCCACTTTCTCATGTTTAAAGGACATTTCGTTGCCTAGAACTTAGCTAAAAGAGATCGCATGATTACAAGGGTCATATGAGCATGCCTAACTCTAAGGATCAACCTCTACTTCATAACTCAAGCGAAATAGTTCAAGACGGGTTTACTAATAGAAATAGCTTCTAGATTAAAGCAAAATGATAATGTTGCTATCTATGAGACCACTCTAAATTTCTTAACTACACTTTCTTTTATCAAAATGACATTTCGTTTCCTTGATCCTAGTGAAAAAAGATCACATTTGTATAAGGAACATATGAAAATTGCTAGATATAAGTATCGAGCTCTATATCTTTAGTCACCCAAAGTACTTCAT
This sequence comes from Lepidium sativum, assembly GCA_023374145.1. Classification (NCBI taxonomy): domain Eukaryota; kingdom Viridiplantae; phylum Streptophyta; class Magnoliopsida; order Brassicales; family Brassicaceae; genus Lepidium; species Lepidium sativum. The sequence goes on along the minus strand of JAKUCM010008544.1, from coordinate 6,144 downwards.
GACGGGTTAACAAATACACATATCATCAAGATTAAAGCAAAAATGATAATGTTGCGACCTTCGACACCACTCTAAGTCTCCTTAGTCCACTTTCTCATGTTAAAAGGACATTTCGTTGCCTAGAACTTAGCTAAAAGAGATCGCATGTTTACAAGGGTCTTATGAGCATGGCTAACTCTAAGGATCAACCTCTACTTCATAACTCAAGCGAAATAGTTCAAGACGGGTTTACTAATAGAAATAGCTTCTAGATTAAAGCAAAATGATAATGTTACGATCTATGATACCTCTCTAAGTTTCTTAACTACACTGTCTTTTATCAAAATGACATTTCGTTTCCTTGATCCTAGCCAAAAAAGATCACATTTATATAAGGAACATATGAAAATTGCTAGATATAAGTATCGAGCTCTATATCTTTATTCATTCAAAGTACTTTATGACGGGTTAACAAATACACATATCATCAAGATTAAAGCAAAAATGATAATGTTGCGACCTTCGACACCACTCTAAGTCTCCTTAGTCCACTTTCTCATGTTAAAAGGACATTTCGTTGCCTAGAACTTAGCTAAAAGAGATCGCATGTTTACAAGGGTCATATGAGCATGGCTAACTCTAAGGATCAACCTCTACTTCAAAACTCAAGCGAAATAGTTCAAGACGGGTTTACTAATAGAAATAGTTTCTAGATTAAAGCAAAATGATAATGTTGCGATCTATGATACCACTCTAAGTTTCTTAACTACACTTTCTCTTATCAAAATGACATTTCGTTTCCTTGATCCTAGCGAAAAAATATCACATGTGTAAAAGGAACATATGTACATTGCTAGATATAAGTATCGAGCTCTATATCTTTAGTCACCCAAAGTACTTCATGACGGGTTAACAAATACACATATCATCAAGATTAAAGCAAAAATGATAATGTTGCGACCTTCGACACCAGTCTAAGTCTCCTTAGTCCACTTTCTCATGTTAAATGGACATTTCGTTGCCTAGAACTTAGCTAAAAGAGATCGCATGTTTACAAGGGTCATATGAGCATGGCTAACTCTAAGGATCAACCTCTACTTCATAACTCAAGCGAAATAGTTCAAGACGGGTTTACTAATAGAAATAGCTTCTAGATTAAAGCAAAATGATAATGTTGCGATCTATGATACCACTCTAAGTTTCTTAACTACACTTTCTCTTATCAAAATGACATTTCATTTCCTTGATCCTAGCGAAAAAAGATCACATTTGTATAAGGAACATATGAGCATTGCTAGATATAAATATCAAGCTCTATATCTTTATTCAACCAAAGTACTTCATGACGGGTTGGCAAATACACATATCATCAAGATTAAAGCAAAAATGATAATGTTGCGACCTACGACACAACTCTAAGTCTCCTTAGTCCATTTTCTCATGTTAAAAGGACATTTCATTGCCTAGAACTTAGCTAAAAGAGATCGCATGATTACAAGGGTCATATGAGCATGGCTAACTCAAAGGATCAAGCTCTACTTCATAACTCAAGCGAACTAGTTCAAGACGGGTTTACTAATAGAAATAGCTTCTAGAGTAAAGCAAAATGATAATGTTGCGAGCTATGACACCACTGTAAGTTTCTTAACTACACTTTTGCTTATGAAAATGACATTTCGTTTCCTTGATCCTAGCGAAAAGAGATCACATTTGTATAAGGAACATATGAACATTGCTAGATATAAGTATCAAGCTCTATATCTTTATTCAACCAAAGTACTTCGTGACGGGGTAACAAATACACATATCATCAAGACTAAAGCAAAAATGATAATGTTGTGACCTATAGCACCACTCTAAGTCTCCTTAGTCCAGTTTCTCATGTCAAAAGGACAGTTCTTTGCCTAGACCCTAGCTAAAAGATATCACATCTTTTCAAGGGTCATATGAGCATGGCTAGCTCTAAGGATCAAACTCTACTTCATAACTCAAGCGAAATAGTTCAAGACGGGTTCACTAACAGAAATAACTTCTAGAGTAAAGCAAAATGATAATGATTCGACCTATGACACCACTCTAAGTTTCTTAACTACACTTTCTGTTGACATTTCGTTTCCTTGATCCTAGCGAAAAGAGATCACATGTGTATAAGGAACATATGAACATTGCTAGATATAAGTATCGAGCTCTATATCTTTAGTCACCCAAAGTACTTCATGACGGGTTAACAAATACACAAATCATCAAGATTAAAGCAAAAATGATAATGTTGCGACCTACGACACCACTCTAAGTCTCCTTAGTCCACTTTCTCATGTTAAAAAGACATTTCGTTGCCTAGAACTTAGCTAGAAGAGATCGCATGTTAACAAGGGTCATATGAGCATGGCTAACTCTAAGGATCAAGCTCTACTTCATAACTCAAGAGAAATAGTTCAAGACGGGTTCACTAATAGAAATAGCTTCTACAGTAAAGCAAAATGATAATGATGCGACCTATGACACCACTCTAAGTTTCTTAACTACACTTTCTGTTGACATTTCGTTTCCTTGATCCTAGCGAAAAAAGATCACATGTGTAAAAGGAACATATGAACATTGCTAGATATAAGTATCGAGCTCTATATCTTTAGTCACCCAAAGTACTTCATGACGGGTTAACAAATACACATATCATCAAGATTAAAGCAAAAATGATAATGTTGCGACCTACGACACCACTCTAAGTCTCCTTAGTCCACTTTCTTATGTTAAAAAGACATTTCGTTGCCTAGAACTTAGCTAGAAGAGATCGCATGTTAACAAGGGTCATATGAGCATGGCTAACTCTAAGGATCAAGCTCTACTTCATAAGTCAAGAGAAATAGTTCAAGACGGGTTTACTAATAGAAATATCTTCTAGATTAAAGCAAAATGATAATGTTGCGATCTATGATACCACTCTAAGTTTCTTAACTACACTTTCTCTTATCAAAATGACATTTCGTTTCCTTGATCCTAGCGAAAAAAGATCACATTTGTATAAGGAACATATGAGCATTGCTAGATATAAATATCGAGCTCTATATCTTTATTCAACCAAAGTACTTCATGACGGGTTGGCAAATACACATATCATCAAGATTAAAGCAAAAATGATAATGTTGCGACCTACGACACCACTCTAAGTCTCCTTAGTCCACTTTCTCATGTTAAAAAGACATTTCGTTGCCTAGAACTTAGCTAGAAGAGATCGCATGTTAACAAGGGTCATATGAGCATGGCTAACTCTAAGGATCAAGCTCTACTTCATAACTCAAGAGAAATAGTTCAAGACGGGTTTACTAATAGAAATAGCTTCTAGATTAAAGCAAAATGATAATTTTGCAATCTATGACACCACTCTAAGTTTCTTAACTACACTTTCGCTTATCAAAATGACATTTCGTTTCCTTGATCCTAGCGAAAAGAGATCACATGTGTATAAGGAACATATGAACATTGCTAGATATAAGTATCGAGCTCTATATCTTTAGTCACCAAAAGTACTTCATGACGGGTTAACAAATACACATATCATCAAGATTAAAGCAAAAATGATAATATTGCGACCTACGACACCACTCTAAGTCTCCTTAGTCCACTTTCTCATGTTAAAAGGACATTTCGTTGCCTAGAACTTAGCTAAAAGAGATCGCATGTTTACAAGGGTCATATGAGCATGGCTAGCTCTAAGGATCAAACTCTACTTCATAACTCAAGCGAAATAGTTCAAGACGGGTTCACTAATAGAAATAGCTTCTAGAGTAAAGCAAAATGATAATGATGCGACCTATGACACCACTCTAAGTTTCTTAACTACACTTTCTGTTGACATTTCGTTTCCTTGATCCTAGCGAAAAAAGATCACATGTGTAAAAGGAACATATGAACATTGCTAGATATAAGTATCGAGCTCTATATCTTTAGTCACCCAAAGTACTTCATGACGGGTTAACAAATACACATATCATCAAGATTAAAGCAAAAATGATAATGTTGCGACCTTCGACACCACTCTAAGTCTCCTTAGTCCACTTTCTCATGTTAAAAGGACATTTCGTTACCTAGAATTTAGCTAAAAGAGATCGCATGTTTACAAGGGTCATATGAGCATGGCAAACTCTAAGGATCAAGCTCTACTTCATAACTCAAGCGAAATAGTTCAAGACGGGTTTACGAATAGAAATAGCTTCTAGATTAAAGCAAAATGATAATGTTGCGATCTATGATACCACTCTAAATTTCTTAACTACACTTTCTTTTATCAAAATGACATTTTGTTTCCTTGATCCTAGCGCAAAAAGATCACATTTGTATAAGGAACATATGAACATTGCTAGATATAAGTATCGAGCTCTATATCTTTATTCAACCAAAGTACTTCATGACGGGTTAAGAAATACACATATCATCAAGTTTAAAGCAAAAATGATAATGTTGCGACCTTCGACACCACTCTAAGTCTCCTTAGTCCACTTTCTCATGTTAAAAGGACATTTCGTTCCCTAGAACTTAGCTAAAAGAGATCGCATGTTTACAAGGGTCATATGAGCATGGCTAACTCTAAGGATCAACCTCTACTTCATAACTCAAGCGAAATAGTTCAAGACGGGTTTACTAATAGAAATATCTTCTAGATTAAAGCAAAATGATAATGTTGCGATCTATGATACCACTCTAAGTTTCTTAACTACACTTTCTCTTATCAAAATGACATTTCGTTTCCTTGATCCTAGCGAAAAAAGATCACATTTGTATAAGGAACATATGAGCATTGCTAGATATAAATATCGAGCTCTATATCTTTATTCAACCAAAGTACTTCATGACGGGTTGGCAAATACACATATCATCAAGATTAAAGCAAAAATGATAATGTTGCGACCTACGACACCACTCTAAGTCTCCTTAGTCCACTTTCTCATGTTAAAAAGACATTTCGTTGCCTAGAACTTAGCTAGAAGAGATCGCATGTTAACAAGGGTCATATGAGCATGGCTAACTCTAAGGATCAAGCTCTACTTCATAACTCAAGAGAAATAGTTCAAGACGGGTTTACTAATAGAAATAGCTTCTAGATTAAAGCAAAATGATAATGTTGCAATCTATGACACCACTCTAAGTTTCTTAACTACACTTTCGCTTATCAAAATGACATTTCGTTTCCTTGATCCTAGCGAAAAGAGATCACATGTGTATAAGGAACATATGAACATTGCTAGATATAAGTATCGAGCTCTATATCTTTAGTCACCCAAAGTACTTCATGACGGGTTAACAAATACACATATCATCAAGATTAAAGCAAAAATGATAATATTGCGACCTACGACACCACTCTAAGTCTCCTTAGTCCACTTTCTCATGTTAAAAGGACATTTCGTTGCCTAGAACTTAGCTAAAAGAGATCGCATGTTTACAAGGGTCATATGAGCATGGCTAGCTCTAAGGATCAAACTCTACTTCATAACTCAAGCGAAATAGTTCAAGACGGGTTCACTAATAGAAATAGCTTCTAGAGTAAAGCAAAATGATAATGATGCGACCTATGACACCACTCTAAGTTTCTTAACTACACTTTCTGTTGACATTTCGTTTCCTTGATCCTAGCGAAAAAAGATCACATGTGTAAAAGGAACATATGAACATTGCTAGATATAAGTATCGAGCTCTATATCTTTAGTCACCCAAAGTACTTCATGACGGGTTAACAAATACACATATCATCAAGATTAAAGCAAAAATGATAATGTTGCGACCTTCGACACCACTCTAAGTCTCCTTAGTCCACTTTCTCATGTTAAAAGGACATTTCGTTACCTAGAATTTAGCTAAAAGAGATCGCATGTTTACAAGGGTCATATGAGCATGGCTAACTCTAAGGATCAAGCTCTACTTCATAACTCAAGCGAAATAGTTCAAGACGGGTTTACGAATAGAAATAGCTTCTAGATTAAAGCAAAATGATAATGTTGCGATCTATGATACCACTCTAAATTTCTTAACTACACTTTCTTTTATCAAAATGACATTTCGTTTCCTTGATCCTAGCGCAAAAAGATCACATTTGTATAAGGAACATATGAACATTGCTAGATATAAGTATCGAGCTCTATATCTTTATTCAACCAAAGTACTTCATGA
>JAKUCM010008543.1:0-21985 GCA_023374145.1 Lepidium sativum | reverse complement strand
GAGTGTTTGGTTAGTTCTATAAGAACATTTTGAGATTCAAAAAAGAGAGGAAAAAGGCGTAAGGTTGTGAGAACATTTGAGAGAAAAACCAATAATTTGAGGGAAACACTTGTGTGTCAAACACTTGAGAGATTGTGAGACATTTTTCTATTGAATCTTCTTTTTTATTACAGGTTCTAAGTATGTCAAACGACAATAACGACAATCCGGAGGGTGAACAAATACAAGGAATTCCAAATCTCCAAATTCAAGCTTTGATGGGAGAGATGACCCGCTTGTTGAGAGTTGAGATGTAAGCAGTCAATGAACGTTTAAATCAAGTTCAAAATGAGATAACACTTAGGCAACAACCTCGGCTGCCTAAGGTACAAGGAGATCCACCACCAGCGGAAGTACAAAGAGGCGGTGTTGACTACTATGGTCGAGATGGACACTCATCTACCTCGATTCGAAGGAGACCTAGACGAGCTAGGGAAGAAAGAGGTCCGGCTGAAGATCATTTAGGGGGACTTAAGCTGAAAATTCCATCATTTCAAGGAAAGAACAATCCAGATGTCTATCTCAAATGGGAGAAAAAGATTGAACTCGTTTTTGATTGTCAAAACTATTCCGAGCTAAACAAGGTACGAGTTGCAGACACTGAATTTTATGATTATGCTATTAATTGGTGGGATCAAGTGGCGACAAGCAGGAGAAGAAATAGGGAAAGACTCATTGAGACTTGGGAAGACATGAAAACCTTGATGAGACGACGGTTCGTTCCTAGTCACTATCACCGAGAGTTACATCAAAAACTTAGGAGATTGGTGCAAGGCAACCGAAGTATGGAGGATTATTTTCAAGAGATAGAAATACTTATGATGAGAGTCGATATAGAAGAAGATCGTGAGGCTACCATGGGCAAATTTCTTAGCGGTTTGAATCGTGAGATCCAAGAGCGAGTAGAGATGCAACACTATGTGGAATTGGAAGATATGTTGCATAAGGCTATCATGGTGGAGCAGCAGCTCAAGAGGAAGGGTAGCACATGTCAAACTTATAACATGAGTTTTATTACTCAACGTCCTAGCTATTCACGCAAAGACAAAATTGTTCCAAGACTAAAGTTTGAATCCAAGCCGAATACTAGCCGACAAAAGGTCAAAGGTAAAGTTGAACCCTCTTCTACAGGAAATCGTGATGTGCAATGTTTTAAGTGTCATGGCAGGGGACATTATGCAAATGAATGTTCAAACAAGAGGACCATAATACTTAGAGTCAATGGAGAGTACAAAACTGAGGAAAAAGTGGTTTCAGATTCTATGTCATCTCAAGATGAGCTGGAGTTACCTCCAAACAAAGGTGATCTTTTGGTAGCTAGAAGGTCTTTGAGTGTGCAAGGTAAACTAGAGGAGAACGTTCAACGTGAGAATCTATTCACATGTGACGTCTTGTTCTTGATAAGGTGTGTAGTCTTATTATTGATAGAGGGAGCTGCACGAATGTGGCGAGTACCACACTTGTCGAGAAACTGGGATTGACTACTCGAAAACATCCCAAGCCGTATAAACTTCAATGGTTAAGTGAGTTTGGAGAACTCAAAGTGTCAAAGCAAGTTGTGGTTCCATTCAGCATTGGGAAGTATAAGGACGAGGTGATTTGTGATATTGTGCCAATGGAGGCTGGGCATATTCTTCTTGGGAGACCGTGGTAGTTTGATAAGAAAGTTGTTCATGATGGTTTCACCAACAAGCATTCATTTGGTTATAAGGGGAAAATTGTTACGCTTGTTCCTATGACTCCTAATGAGATCTACCAAGATTATTTGCTTCTAAAGCAACATGAGGAGAAAGCTATGAGTTACTCAAACACAAAAAAAACCAAAAAGAGAGTGAGATTAAGAGAGAAACACTAAAAAAGAGTGAGCTTAACAGTGAAACACACAAAGAGAGAAAAGAGAGAAAACACCAAAATTTCTTTGTGAGGTCAAGTGAGATAAAGAGAGCTTTGGTTTCACATCAACCTATATTTGTACTTATGTACAAAGAGGTCTTTATGAGTTCTACTAACCTTGACCCCGGTTTGCCTAGTGGTGTTTCTTTTTTGTTGCAGGATTTTGGAGAAGTATTTCCAGATGAGAACCCTAGTGGTCTACCACCAATCCGAGGGATTGAGCATCAAATAAAATTTGTACCCGGAGCATTAATTCCAAACCGTCCAGCCCATAGAGCCAATATGGAAGAGACCAAGGAGTTGTAAAGGCAAGTGAGTGAGCTGATGGAGAAAAGATATATCTGTGAGAGCATGAGTCCATGTGTCGTGCCCGTTTTACTAGTTCCCAAGAAGGATGAAACTTGGCCCATGTGTTTTGATTGTAGATCGATCAATAATATCACGGTAAAGTATAAACACCCAATTCCTCGCTTAGATGATATGTTAGATGAGCTGCATGGTTCTTGTGTCTTTTCTAAAATTGATCTTAAGACTAGATATCACCAAATTCGAATGAAAGATGGTGATGAATGGAAAACTGCTTTTAAAACAAAACATGGTCTTTATGAGTGGTTAGTCATGTCTTATGGATTAACTAATGCACCCATCACGTTCATGAGGTTAATGAACCATGTTTTGAGATTTGTGGTTGTCTACTTTGATGATAATGTGGTTTTTAGCAAAAGTTTGGAAGAGCACAATGCGCATTTGAAATCAGTTTTAGGTGTACTAAGAAAGGAAAAGCTATACGCTAACTTGAAAAAGTGTACCTTTTGTTCGGATAACCTTGTATTTCTATGCTTTGTTGTAAGTGCACAGAGCATTCAAGTAGATGGGAAAAAGAAAGCTAAGATGGTCAAGAAGCTTCATGAAAAGACGAGGCTTAACATTGAGCAAAAGACTAAGCAATATCAGAAGCAAGCCAACAAAGGAAGGCGTGAGAAGAGCTTTACACCCGGAGACTTTGTTTGGGTTCACATGAGAAAGGAATGATTTCCAGCTCAAAGGAAGTCTAAGCTAATGCCAAGGGCCATTGGGCCATTTCGAGTTTTAGAAAAGATCAATGAAAACACCTACAAGATAGACTTGCCAAGTGAGTACAAAATCAGTTCTAGGTTTAACATTTCTAACTTGATTCCTTTTGATACAAATGAACCTGATTTGAGGTCAAATCCTTTTCAAGAGGAAGGGGATGATATGATCATGGAAAACAGCAAGGAAGCTAAGGAGAACTTGGAGCTTAGCAATGAAGATCACAAGAGATCTTTGGAGATTCCAGTCGGTCCAATTACAAGATCACGGGCTAAACAAATCAAGGAGAGCATTTGTGGATATATTCAAGGCCTTTTGGACAAAGAACAACATAAGGAATCCATTGGACTTTATAATTGCCAAGTCTAAACCACTTTGAGCCTTCTACAAGTCCAAGAGAAGTCCTAAATCAAGTCTTAAAGTTCAGCCCATGAATAGTGACGAATTTGGAAGACTAAAAGATATTTTGGAGGCCAAAAGTTCAAGAGTCCTTCTCATTCAAGACATAGTAAATTCTGACATTTACTTGTCATTTACTTAGTAGTCTTTACTCTTCATATTTAAGACATTCAATAAGTTTAGATGAATCTAGATAGTCATTTCTCTTCTTTATAAACTCATGTAATTCTCATTTGTGAGAATCCAACTTTTTTAATCAATAAATTTGAGAGTGATTCTCTTTTGTTCTTTGTGAACTTTTCGATCTTTCTTGGTGTGTCATATCCAAGGGATCAAACTGGTTTATCAAGTGATATTCATCATACTTGTGTGGCCATTTCTAGCCATTGGCGTGAAGGGGCGAGTAGAAACAGCAACAATCTTTGGTTTAATATACTAAAGGTGGGGGCTACTCGAGTCAACATTTTGTGGTTCCACCACCTTGCTTAATTGAAGGCGAGTTGAAACAACAACAATCTTAGGTTTGATATACCTAAGGTGGGGGTTACTCAAATTCTTTGAAGAGCAAGGATTATCCTTTACAACTTGGAGTGACGATTGCTTCGGGATTCCGCGTCATTTGCCTCAACTAACGCCATGTATTCTGCTTCTGTCGTTGACAAAGCTACAATATTTTGCAGGCCTGACTTCCAGCTCACCGTATTCCCACCAACTTGGAATACATAACCGGAGAACAATCGTCTTATATCCAGGTCAGCAGCGTAATCACTATCGCAATATCCCTCAACTTCAAATTTTTCTGAGTTTGTAAAAGTTAAGCATAAGTCCTTTGATTAGTTTAGATACCTGAGTATCCATTTAACACCTTCCCAATGTTCAATGTTAGGACAACTCATGAAGCTGCTGACCATTCCGACTGAGTATGCTAGATTAAGATGAGACCCAACCATGGCATACATAATGCTACCAACCGCACTGCAGTAAGGTACCTTCTTCATATGTTTTTCCACATTCTCTTTTTCATCTTGATTGGTAGATTTGAACTTGAAATGGCTCTGTAAGAGGGTCTGAACAACTTTAGAATCCACCATGTTAAAAACTTTTAAAATATTTTCAATGTAAAACTTTTGAGAAAGCTTTAAGATATTACTCTTTCTGTCCCTTATAATATCCATAACCAAGATTCTTTTTTTGCTGCCCAAGATCCTTCATTTCAAATTCACTGCTCAAAGTAATTTTAAGCTTCTGAATTTCTGTCATAAATTTTGCCGCCAACAACATATCATCCACATATAGTAATAGGTATATGTATATTTCTTCTGCATACCTCTTTAGATAAACACAACTATCAAATTCACTCTTGATGTATCCTTTTGACCTAATGAACTGATCAAACCTTAAATTCCATTGCCTTGAAGATTGTTTCAAACCATATAATGATTTTCTCTGTAAACAAACTCCATCTCCTTCCGAGAATCCTTCTGGTTGATCCATGTAAATCTTTTCATCAATGTTTCCATGTACAAAAGCTGTCTTTATCGAGGGGAACGGAATCGTTAATTCGTAGTCTCGAAACGTGGTCTGCAACTCCATTGTCTACACCTCTTTAGTCTTTGATCTCAAGATCAAACTCTTGTAGTAACAATACCCAATGAAGCAGCCTAGGCTTAGTATCTTTCCTGGAGAGAAGATATTTTAAAGCGGCATGATTCGTGTGTACAATCACGTTATAACCGACAAGATAAGATCTGAACTTCTCAAAGGCAAAAACGATAGCCAAGAGTTATTTTTCTGTAGTTGTATACATTCATTGAGCATCATCGAGTGTTCGGCTAGCATAGTAGATTACAAGAAACTTCTTGTCCCTTTTCTGCCACAGAACAGCTCCAACTACGTAATCACTCGCATCACACATAATCTCAAACTTAACGTCCTTGCATAGCAATTGAGTGAGCGGTCTGGCTATCTTCGAAAAATCTTTAATGAACCTCCTGTAGAAATCGGCATGATGATACAACGAGTTTTAACCCTATATCCTACTGCAAGATACAACGAGTTTTACACTATCGATTTCTATCGAGTTGCAAGTTATATCAATCAAATAAGAGAAGTGAATTCTAACAACTTAGATGTGAATATAATCAAATAATTAAAGCAATCAAATGTCGGGTATTCATTCTAGAGTTAGAATTCATGTCGGGGAAACTATTCAGAATCTACTATAATCTTATTCTCGGCTTGAACATGAATAAAGGCAAACCAACTCTCATTTAATGTACCCCTCTATCGATTACAAATAGGCTTTATCGTTTGGGTTCAATTACCCACAATCCAACCTAGCATCAACTCTCGTTGGTAGTGAAGGAATTGCTCTTCTAATATAGTTATTGCTCTTAACAATCTTCTGGAAGGTTAACAACCTAAAATCATTGACTAGGTGATCTATGCATTAAATTCGAGTATTAAAAGGAGAATCATCTACTAATCAATCATATTTGTTCCCCAACAGTGAATTCTAAAACCCTAGAATCCCTAAATCCGATTTAAGATCTACTCAGACATAGAATGATGAATAAAGCAAATCATGATGAACTGAAATTGAAATTGCATAAAGAAATAATAAAGAGGATTCAGAAATTCTTCTCAGGTGTGAAGAGATCTTCTTCCTAGCTTACAAACTCTCAAAAACTGTAAAATTTTGTTCTTAGAAGATAAAAGACGACTTCCTCAAAAGAATAGGAAAAAGAGTATTTATATGGCCCAAAACAGGAGTACACAATTGCGAAATTAGGTTTCTGCGAAAGGCTAGGATTAATCGAGCAATGGGTGCTTCGATCTCTTAGATAATGAGTTGATCATCTCAGATACTAGGTCGTTCTTCAGATCGTGCGCATCATCCTTCGAGATCAATCGATCGATCATTGGTAGATCGGTCGGTCCTTCCTTTCATGGAGAATGTCAAAAAAAATGCTTCAAACCCCTCCAATGTTCCACCTTCAAACATGATTCCAACTCCGAACGTTTTTGACCTGAAATCTCAATATAAACATAGACAAATTTCCAAGATATAACTGTAATAATGAGCTCAAAACCGACAAAATATGAGTAACATCAATTCCCCCAGACTTAGCTTCTTGCTTGTCCTCAAGCAAAGAAAGAAAGACAGTAGGAAATCACGTCTCATCAGACAAATGATTCTCTCGAGAACCTGCACATCAAGTCCAAAGTGATCACAAGAATACGACTCATCAAAATCGAGACAACCTTGTACTTCCCCCAGACTTAGCAAACACAACAATCTGGCGTCACAACTCAAAACAGACAATCAGAGCTCACATACTGACTCTCTAATAAATCTAAGTGTGGTCTCATTCGAGGGAATATCGATCAAAAGGCTTAGAGTTCCTACTTCTACTCTCTAGACTACCTTTAGTTTGATTCCATCTCTTTTTTTTCTTAAGAACAATTCTTACCAGTAAGTTGCTTCATTGGAGTTTTCCGTCAGTAAGCTAATCAGTAAAGTGAAAAAGGTCACCTCATTGGATGTATCCTTCGAGACATCTAATCCACTCTAAAAATTCGCAGCGTCATTTGAAAACTTTTACCCTAGGCTAACTTAATGTAAAGATTTATATCGAGTCAGAATTTTTGGCTCAAGATGTCAGAACTTGGTGAAGAGAGATACATAACCAAACTTACAAAGAACATCCTTCACTGAGTAAAGAGAAGGAACATACCTGATGTATTACCAATTCCCTTGACGAGAGGATTAAGTCAGGTTAGGTGTGAAATCACCATGAAATCCCCTGAAAGTTTAGATGAGTGTGCTCTGAAACTGAGTGTTGCTTTGTCTATAGGTTTTCCAATAGTCTAATCGATTCCTGACCAATGCAAAACAAGTGATACTAAGTTCAGGATAATGCTAAGGAAATAGAAAATCAAATGATCTGATGTTAGTCTCAAAAGCTCAAAAATACAGAAATAAAAGAGGAAAATAGTCTGAAAATCCTAGAATGAAAAGAAACAAAACAGAGAAATGCGTTAGTCCAAAGTGTTCTCCCCAGACTTACTTTACACCATCCCGGTGTAAAAATAAACCAAAGGGAAGACATATAAACACGCATAAAAAATAAAAATGAACAAAATAAATAGTCTTAAATGTAATAAAAATAGAGTGCAAAAGAAGTAGGGAATAGCTAAAAAGCTACTCAGGACTCACGCTGTAGCGGGCGCCTGGTGCTCTGCGGCGGCAAGGAAGGCGGTGATCCACAGTCTGCTCATCCTTGTCATCATCTGAACGATGTCTAGCAACATCCGGTCGGTGGGTAGGTGCGGTAGGTGCGGCAGCATGCTCGTCACGATCAGCGTCAGGTGCACTCATACAAAAGGCGGCCGGGATCCTCCTCAGTGCGTTCCAGATGGTCTGCTGAATCGACCTCTTCCTCCTCTCGTTCTCTACCTGCCACTCTCTGAACTGCCGATCCGTGAAGTCCAGCGAGTAGTGAGGTAATCCGAGTTCCTCTTCAGAAAACTCGGGATGCAGAAAGCAAGAAGATGATGCGGCGGATGCTGGAGGTACAAACTGAGTGGAGGTGGAAGCTCAGCCTCTCCAAGATCAAGCTCGCGGTGCAGACTCCTTCTCCTTGAGCTTACCGGTGATCTTGGGATCCGATAAGTTCGATATGAACTCCACGTTCTCTTTGCAGTTTACTGAGGTGAGGTGGGGAGCTGAGAGGGTGACGTACATCATCTGGGGTGTATCGTCGAAAAACGTCCACTGCTTCTTCTCCAGAAGGTACCCAAATTGTGACAGGGCAGCCGTATCTATCAACTCAATCCTCTGAATAACCTCTCCTAGGATGCCCATCCTATCCAACGTCTCGTGACAGAGGAACTTGGTTGGGATCAACATATTTATCAGGAGTTGATCATAGAAGCTTTTGTGAAAGCTCATCCAACCGTCTCCCTCGGTCCTCTCCTTGTATGCCGCAGAGTTCCTAACAAGAGTGGGGGCACTCCTATTGGCCACATTGTCGACGAAGTACGTCTGTTCTGGTCTCGGCCATGGCAGACAGTCACCTTGACCTTGTCTGTGAGGATCGTCGTACTGTCATCACGACTGACCGCGCTGCAGTTTTGAAGATGCTATGACCTTCTGTGTAGGTTTTTGGGGGTTGGAAGTGGATGTCCGAACCATCTACAAAGAAAGAACAGAGACACAACTGATATAATGAGTTTGTGATCGAGAAAATTCACAGAAATTCAAAACCTTAGGTGCAAAAATGATCAGTGGTTCGGATTCTCATTCAAATAAACCATATCAACATCCAACAATGCATCAATCGAACCACATCAAATAAAAATCAAGTCTGAGCATATCAAAATTTCCCTAAAAATTCTCCTTCAACCTAACGAGCAATCTCTAATCAAATTTTAACAATCCACACATCAAGAGGGGGTCGAATCTATGTAAGTATGAGGCATATGTATAGATTAATCGATGAAAATCACCCAAGAAAACAAGTTCTCCTTTTACCCAATTTATCCTCCAAATCGGATCAAAATATCGAATTTAGAGTGCGTACTTTTGTAGATCAGAGTTCTAAACCACAAAATCAGATAGAGGATGAGATTTTAAGTGGATTAGGTTTTTGAATCGTCGAAATCGGGTGAAAAACGAGAGAAAAATTGAGTTTTTAGAATTTTCGCAAATAGGGTTTCGCAAAAAAATACTTGTTCTGCGCGTTTAAGAAAATGAACCTGTGTCGGGGATCGATCGATCCCCGAGTTGTTCGATCGATTGATGCTCTTGAGAGCATTACTCAATCGATCCTAACCTTCTCGGTCGGGCAGCGGATCGTGCGCAAGTCTCCTTATTTTACTCGATCGAGCCGTTTTTCTTTACGTCGTGCCCTAGATCGTGCAGCTTCTTTGCTCGATTGATCCATGCACACTCGGTCGTGCGGTGGATCGGGTGCCTTTTCTGCTTGATTGGTCGGTCTTTGCTCATCCAGTCGGGTAACTGATCATGCGCTACTTATAGATCGATCGACCCATGCCTTTTCAGTCGGGCAATAGATCGTGCCCAAGTCTTGATCGGACGATGCCTTGTGCTCGGTCTTACTATAGATCGTGCGCATCCTACTATATGCCCCTTGATCAATCGATCATACGAAGATCGATCGATCCGTGCCTCCGAGAACATCCTACTTTAAAAACACCAAAGACAAAAGCTAACTAAAACAAAAAGGAAAAACGAAAAACAAATTACCTAGTTGTGAGCTGCCTCCTACTCAGCGCTCTTTTACAGTCATTAGCTTGACTTGGACGCCATTCAGATGGCGGAGTTGCTCGAGTGAGGTTTGCTCACTTCTTGTACACTTATCTCCTCAATGATGAACTTTTTCAACTGTTCATCTTTTGTGTGTATCATCCTTCCTGATGCATCCAACAATGCAACAGTTCCATCACGTCCTATTTCCTTGACCGTGTAGGTTCCACCAACATCAATACCAGACCTACCTGGAAAAATCTTTATGACAAGACCATTAACATCGTAATTGCAGAATTTGTCAAGACGGTAAAGGATACAAGTGTCTTGATGTTCAGCTGAGTCCCTCTCTTGTTCACGAAACAACTCATACTGCTCGTCACTGTCACTATCTTCTTCACCATCTTGAATTACACCACAGAAACGATTCGAAGAAGCTCGAATGGAGTATGAGACATTCTGATCAACATTCTATAAAAAGACTATGTGACTCAGAAAGTCCAACTTGGCGCCCGCGGTGTTGAGGAATGGTCTTCCCAACAGGATAAGAACAACTCCTTCTCTTGCCAATTCTACAACCGTGAAGTGTGCAGGGATCTTGCAATTCCCGACCAGGAGACTGAAGTCAACAAGTCTCCCCTTAGGGACCTTCGAAGATGCATCTCCAAACAAAATAAGGGAGAGATGTTCCTGCATCAGCTCGATACCAAGTTTCTCCATGGTCTCCAAGTTAATGACGTTAATGCTAGCTCCAGAATTGCAAAGCGCGTCACTGAAAACCAGCGGTCCAACCATGGACGGTATCATAAACCCTCTCTCATCTTCTACCTTCTCAAGCTCTTTAGTGTATGGAGCCTGAGGATCCTGCTTACTCTCAACCGAAATCCCTGCTTTAGATTTCACCACATTGCAAGATTCTCTGGGATTTTTCTCAACTTTCTCAGGTAAAGCTCCTTGGGGGCGCCTGATAGCTTCCGCAGTCTGAGCAACTTGCGTGTCCAGCTTCTTGAGGTGCATGGAGACTGAATTAAACTTCCCATTCAGGTCACTATAGATTTTATCCATCTTAGCATTGAGCTCCCTGGTAGTTTTCTTCTGCTCGACGGCGAGCTGCTGAATAAGGGCTTTGATTTCTTCGTTCGACGTCCCTAAAGGTGCCGCTGGAGGTTGTTGCTGCATTGGCGGCGGCACATATGGCTTGTACGGTCTTTGCCAATTACTCTCTTCTGCGTTCTGAGCAAACGGTCTCTGGTTGTTCCATCTTTGTCCTGAGTTCTGAACGAATTGCTTTCCCTGAAAAGGTGACCCTTGAGGCAATGTGGGTGCTGGGAAAGTGACGTCTTGAGGATTCTCAACATTAGTGCTCCTGCAGGAGAGGTAATTCGGGTTTTGATCCTTGTTCTGCCAGTTAACATAGTCGACCTCCTTCTGGTCTTCGGAACCAGCTGCAGTATCTTGAACCTTAGCTACTTCTCTACCGTCCTCAACCTGATTCCCACGCTTCACTCAAAGATTCCCCAGATCGTTGCTGAAACGATGAAATCTTGCTCCTGAGAGTTGCAGTCTTGGACTTTGTGTAGAATTGGTCGAGAAAGGATGCTCGAACCTGAGTCCATGTGGTGATTGATCCTGGAGGCAGTTAACACAACCACCTGGAAGCTCTATCAGAGAGTGAGTGATGGAAGAGCTTACACTTCAATTCATCAGCAGGTACACCATTGGAGCTACTTGTCATAGGATTCTCCCCTGGAAGTCCATTGAAGACATACTGCTTGACTAACCCAATGAGCTGAGGTTTGATCTCATAATCATTCCTCTCAATAGCAGGAGGTCGAATAGCTGAGTGATTTCAGTAGTAAGTGTGTGGGGTATCCATGTCTGCTATCGCTCTAGGTTGAGTAGGCTCCCGTACCCTCCTAATCTCAGCTAACTCTCTTTGCAACTGTTGTACCATAGTGCCCATGTCATGCGGATCATGCGCTTGATTTGGAGGATTCATATTTCTAGCTCTTTGGTTTTCTCTCTCAACTCTCGCAAGCTCCTGGTTATCTAATTTGAATAAGTGTTCTGACCCTTGACTTCTGGTCATACACCTGGAAAAGAACATAAACAAACAAAAGGAAAAACGTAAGTAACGATGTAGACTTGAAATTGTGAACAGAAAATCGAAAGGAAACTATTGGCTCAACGGCAACGGCGCCAAAAACTTGATACAACGAGTTTTAACTCTGTATCCTACTGCAAGTGCACAACAAATGAAATAGTATTTAGGGATCGAATCCACGGAGAACCAAGTTACACTATCGATTTCTATCGAGTTGCAAGCTATATCAATCAAATAAGAGAAGTGAATTCTAACAACTTAGATGTGAATGTAATCAAATAATTAAAGCAATCGGATGTCAGGTATTCATTCCGGAGTTAGAATTCATGTCAGGGAAACTATTCAGAAACTACTCTACTCTTATACTCAAGAATAAAGGCAAACCAACTCTCGTTGAATCTACCCCTCTATCGATAACCTAAAGGTCCTAACTCTCGTTGGTTTCAGATTACAAATAGGCTTTATCGTTTGGGTTCAATTACACACAATCCAACCTAGCATCAACTCTCGTTGGTAGTGAAAAAATTGCTCTTCTAATCTAGTTTTGGCTCTTAACAATCTTCTGGAAGGTTAACAAACTAAAATAATTGACTAGGTGATCAAGGTAATCTATGCATTAGATTCGAGTATTAGAAGGAGAATCATCTACTAATCAATCATATTTGTTCCCCAATAGTGAATTCTAAAACCCTAGAATCCCTAAATCCGATTTAAAATCTACTAAGACATAGAACGTTGAATAAATCAAATCATGATGAACTGAAATTGAGATTGCATAAAAAAAAATTAAAGAGGATTCAGAAATTCTTCTCAGGTGTGAAGAGATCTTCTTCCTAGGTTACAAACTCTCAAAAACTGTAAAATTTCGTACTTAGAAGATAAAAGACGACTTCCTCAAAAGAATAGGAAAAAAGTATTTATATGGCCCAAAACGGGAGTACAAAATCGCGAAATTAGGTTTCTGCAAAAGGCTAGGATCGATCGAGCAATGGGTGCTCGATCGATCTCCTGGATAATGAGTTGATCTTCTCATAGACTAGGTCGTTCTTCAGATCGTGCGCATCATCCTTCGAGATCAATGATCGATCGATCATTGGTAGATCGATCGGTCATTCCTTTCGTGGAGAATACCAAAAAAATGCTACAAACCCCTCCAATGTTCCACCTTCAAACATGATTCTAACTCCGAACGTTTTTGACCTGAAATCTCAATAAAACATAGACAAATTTCCCAGATATAACTGCAATAATGAGCTCCAAACTGACAAAATATGAGTAACATCCCATGACCGAGAAAACTTCTGATTTCCTTGACTATGGTTGGTGATTTCAAGCTTGTAACCATAAAATGGCACTTCTCCCATTTTGGCACTAGATGCTTGTCTTGACATCATTGGAGAACCCTGCAAAGGTTAGAAAGACAACCAGAGAAAGAAAAACCATATAGAGAAAATTATCCATAAAAACTTCCATAATATCCTCAATCATATCTATGAAAATCAACATTATGCATCTTTGAAAAGTGGCTGGAGCATTGCATAACCCGAATGACATTCTGCGATATGCAAATGTACCGTAAAGACATGTAAAAGTAGTATTTTCCTTATCGTCTGGGTGAATGGGGATCTGAAAGAAACCTAAATAACCATCTAAAAAGCACTAGTAAGAGTGGTTAGCCAATCTCTCAAGCATTTGATCCATGAAGGGCATAGGGAAATGGTCTTTCTTAGTAGAGAAATTTAAAGTCTTGAAATCAATACACATCCTATGACCTGTGACAGTTCTGGCAGGTATCAATTCACTATTCTCATTTTGGACTACAGTAATTCCTCCTTTCTTAGGTACGACATGGATCAGGCTAACCCAATTACTATCGGATATAGGATATATGATCCCTGCTTCTAACAATTTCATTACCTCTTTCTTGACAACTTCTTTCAGATTTGGATTTAACCTTCTTTGGTTCTCTATAGAACTTTTAGATTCATCCATCAGATGTGTCCTATGCATGCATAACTCGGGTAAAATACCAGGGATATAGTCTAATGAGTAACCTATAGCCCTACGGTACTTTCGAAGTTCTCTAATAAGCGTCTCTAATTCAGAACCATTCAACTTAACATTAACGATTACAAGATAAGTAGACATAGGTCCGAGAAATACATACCTTAATCCTGCTGGGAGAGTCTTAAGCTCGACTTTGGGAGCTTTTAATTCACTCCAAGGGTCTGTCAAAGCTGAGGGTATGGATGGTTTTGGAGGGTCTAAAGCTGCATAGGCTATCATTTCCTCAATCAGCTTGCATGAATCCAACATTCTGGTGTAAATTGCTGCTTCGTCGTTAGCAAACCCACATTCCGAATCTATTCTTGTAAGCGCAAGCTCAAGAGGGTCCTCAACGTATACCTCTTCATTCAATTCTTCTGAAATTTCTTCAGAAGTGTCGACAGAGAAGGTCATGCTATTCAACATTGGTTTCTTCAACATCGAGTCCATCTCAAATCTCATCTTCATATCCCCTATCTGTAGGTATATTCTTCCATTCCCGACATCAATCATAGCACCTACTGTTCGGAGAAAAGGTCGACCTAAAATGAGAGGATCCTTAGGTTCCTCGTCTAGGTTCAACACCACAAAATTGGTTTGTACCAATGTATTCCCAACCTCAACATCAAGATCCTTGAGAATACCCACTGGATATTTCACTGAACGATCTTCAAAGATAAGAGAGATCTTGGTTTGCTTGAAGTCCGAGAATCCTAACCTCAATGCTACAGAATATGGCATTAGGTTTACACTTGAGCCTAGATCACACAACCTATCCGAAGTGAAAGTACAAATCGTCCAAGATCTTCTACGTGATCACCATTACCCTATCTTTTTCTATGAACTTATTTGTCACTAGGCTTTTGACATAGCTCTTAAGTGAAGGTATCATCTGCAAGACATCAACATAAGGCAACCGAATAGACAAATCTGATAACAACTCCTTATATTTGGCGTTCTCTAAATCCTTTTTGGACTTCTTCGGTGGGACGAGGTACGGTGGTTACGGAGCGTATGATCTCTCAGGTACTACTAACGGCTC
Organism: Lepidium sativum; assembly: GCA_023374145.1. Lineage (NCBI taxonomy): Eukaryota > Viridiplantae > Streptophyta > Magnoliopsida > Brassicales > Brassicaceae > Lepidium > Lepidium sativum. The sequence continues at coordinate 7,120 of JAKUCM010008543.1, read as the reverse complement.
TGGTATCAGCGTAAGTGTGACCGTTCCTTACAAACCTCTTCAGCTCTATCATCCTCAACATTGACTACTACTCTCTCTGGTCTCGGTCTTTGGGGGTTTGCTTCAAGTTCCCTACCACTTCTCAACATAACAGCGTCACAAGGTTGATGATCATCGTTTGCACCCAGAAGGGAGGTTGTGTTCTCCACCTTAGACATAACATAATCAATCCTGGAACTCAACTCTGAATACATAACTCCCATCTAGTTATTGATTTCGGATGTAGTCCTAGATTGACCCTGAATTACCTGCTCCAATAAAGCTTGAATCTCGTCATTAGATGAAGGAGTGGGATCTTCTGTGACCTTTCGCTCGGTGTAAAGTACTTCTGATTGATGGTCCTGAAGGATTGATTTCTTCTGTAATGGGTAAGGTTTAATAGATTTCCTCCTAAACTCACTTGAAGCTATGAATTGATCTAGCTTCTCACCTATCCCTGTGATTATGTCCATCTCGGGTGAATATTCTTCGTGCTCACGTAAATCCCCTGTACTCACAGCCAAATTCTCAATCAGCTGGAAAGCGCTCTCACTGGTGTTTGTACTGAAATCTCCCTTGCTTGAAGCATTGAGTAGCTTCTTAAAACTCCAACTCAGTTCGCTATAAAAGGAGTTCAGAACTTGTTCATCGCTGAAGCCATGGTGTGGGCATTCCCTTCTATATCCTTTTAACTTATCCCACGCTTCTCCAAAAGACTCATCGTCTCTTTGATGAAAATTTGAGATCTGGTTTTCAACTTAGCAGTCTTTTATTTGGTGAAGAAATGATCCAAAAACTTGTTTATAACGTGTTCCCATGAGGTTAACGACCCTTTTGGCAAAGACTGAAGTCATTTGGTTCCCTTTCCTTCCAAAGAAAACTTGAAAAGTTTGCACTTAGCATAATCCTCAGGTATCCCTCAGGTTCACAAATGTCCCTTCTTGGCATATATTCTATTCTAGCATCTCTTTCCCGTTTCAGCTCTTCGATCTCTCGCCTTAACTATTCTAACGTAGCTTCCTGGCTTGTAAAATCGACTACGTTCTCTTCTCCATCAGTCATTATGAAAACAATACCTGAAAAACAAAACAAAGAAATAAAAAGAAAAGGTAAATGAAGGTGTCTTTGTCTCTAACTCAATAAATAATCGAAATGCACAACTATTGGTCCTCGGCAACGGCACCAAAAACTTGATACAACGAGTTTTAACCCTATATCCTACTGCAAGTGCACAACAAACGTAATAGTATTTAGGGATCGAATCCACGAAGACCAATGGTCACACTAACGATTTGATTATTTAACTAGAGCTAAGTCGGTAGATGTTTTGAGTGCAATCGAGTGTAACTAGGATATTAATGTAAACAATATCTAAGGCATCAAGTTTAGGAGATTCACAAGGAAATCGAGGGTATGATGATGAATCTATTCAGGCAAGATCAGTTCCGCTCTCGACTAAGAAATAACATTTGAATAATCTACTCTCGCAGCGATAATCACTATGCCTGGAACCTAGAGATCCTAACTCTCGTTGGTTCTGGGAATCTAACCATGCAGTATTGACGGTTCGTAAGTGTCCACAACCCAACATAACATCAACTCTCGTTGGTAGTGAAGGTGTTGCTTACCTAAAAAGGTTCTGGTTCTTATTAAACTTCTGGGATAATAACCAACCTGAGATCATAGATTAGTTAATTACTCTAACCTAAGCATTAACCATATTTCTAGGTTGAGATTCCATAATTGAGACCTATTTGTTCCTCATCCTTGATCCCTTTAAGATCCTTAGAATACCCTAAACCTGACTATGAATTACTCAGACATGGATATACAGAACAAGCAAGCAATTGTAAGGAAATTCATTCAAAACTCAAAATAGATGCAATAGAGGTTCATGGATCTTCTATAAGGATGTAGAGATCTTAATCCTTCTCCTCTAGGTTACAATAAGAGTCTGCTGCTTTTTGTTTTTGTTGAAAAGCATCTCTAAAAACATGTTTTTAACCTAATATATAGAATAAAACCAACTGGCACGAAATAAGGAAATTTCCTTTTTGCTTCGCAGAGTCGTGGATCAATCGATCCTTAGAATGCCCGATCGATCAATCTTTCTTCATTCAATCGTGAAACTTCTGTATCGTGCAAAGGATCGTGCGCAACTTCTCCTTAAATGGCTCGATTGATCTCTGAGTGTTAGGTCATGCAATGGATCGTGCGCATAACATAGATGAGTGGGGGTCGATCGTGTCAAGCATGAGAAGTCGGTCATCGGATCGAGCGCAAGTTTTCCTATCTAAAGTTACGATTGATCAATCTTGGTGTTGCTCGATCGATCGTTTAACTCGAAGTGGAAAAATCCAAAGTTAAGCTCCACTCTTGCTCAGCATGTGGAATCTAAAGTATCCTTGTGTTTTGTACCTAAAAAGACTCGAAGAACACGGAAAAGACTAAAGAAAACATATGGATTAGTACGCTATAAGTCGGTATAAATGAGGTATATCAAGAACCCATCTCATATTTCATTGCCTCTATCCACATATCTCTATGTTTGTCAGCCGTAGCTTCCTCATAGGTACTTGGTTCTTCTTCATCCATCACTTGAGACATATTCAAAGCAAACATTACCACATTTTCCTCTATGAATCTGCTTGGCTTTCTGGTGATTCTTCTGTCTCTGTCTCTAGCTAACAAGTAGTCATTATAGGATTCTGTCTCTTCCTGATCATTTTCATCTCGTTGATCCTTAACATCACTCTGAGTAAAACCAGAAGTTTCCAGATCCTGATCTGCACTTGCAACTGAACCACCAAACTATGTAATCAGTTCTACTTCATCTTCTGGTAATAAGAAAGTGACCCTTCTAGCTTTACGATCTTGAGCCTTTTGAAGATCATCACCAGTGGACTTGTCAATGTTCTTGTATACCACTGCTTCATTGAATATAACATCCCTGCTTACCACACATTTTTTATCCTCCATACTCCAAATTCTATACCCTTTCACACCTTGTGGATATCCTAAGAAAATTCATTTCTTAGCTCTGCGGCTTCAGTTTTCCTTGATCAATGTGTAAATATGTCAAACACCCAAAATATTTCATGTATGAATAATCTGGCTCTCTTCCTGACCATAATTGTTCTGGAATTTGGTAGTCAATAGACTTTGAAGGTGTTCTATTCAATATATATACCACGGTAGAGGTAGCCTCAGCCCAGTATGCTTATGACAATCCCGTCTTACTTAGAAAGCTTCTCACCTTTTCAAGTATAGTCCTGTTTAGCCTCTCTGCAACTCCATTCTGCTGTGGAGTATAGGGACATGTTTTGTGCCTTAAAATGCCATTACCCTTGCAGTAATCATCAAAGACTTTATTGCAATACTCCAAGCCATTGTCTGTCCTTAACCCTTTCAACTTTCTTCCACTCTGATTTTATGTAAGCTTCATCCTTCGTTTTCAAGATATACACCCACACTTTTCTTGTAAAATCATCTACAAAAGACATATGGTGTCACATTCGGTGATCCTCAAAGATCTGAGTGAACATAGTGTAGAGGCCCTCTTGAAATATATGACCCTTTGTTGAAAGAAATTCTGTGCGACTTTCCAAATATGCAAGGTTCGCAATTCCTAAAGTCCTGCTGCAAATCAACATGAATAAAACCTTTCTTGACCAATGCTTGCATATTGCGGCTACTCATATGGCCAAGTCTACTATGCCAAATATCCATTTAGCACTTTGATTCTTTCACTATATTGCATTCATATATCTTTGCTCTTCCATTTAAGGAATATAAGGTGTTCTTGTAGTTATCTGTCATGACAACCTTCTCCTTCTTCATCACCTTCATTATGTAATCATGTGGCTGATACCAGCAATTTAAAGTCTCTAGCAGCCCCAGTGATATAAGATTTCTCCTTGAGGTGGGTGTGTATCTTACTTGAGTCAAAATGAATGTTGATCCATCATCATTCACAAAACTCACTTTTCCAATTCATTTGACCTCACAGAAACTGTCATTGCCCATCAATACTTTTCCACCATCTATTTCTTCTAGATCGAACATTAGGTCTCTGTTAGATGTCATATGATATGAACACCCCGAGTCCAATATCCACTCATCTTCACATGACGAATTTGTGGCCACTAACATTTCTGGTTCTGTGTACTCAGCTCTACACACACTAGCCTCTATTGTGTCTCCCTTTATGTTTGACTTTCTCTTTGGACAGTCTCTTTTGAAGTGTCCTTCAGCACCACAAACCCAACAAGATTTTCCTTTTGGCTTTGATTTTGATCTATGCTTACTCCCACTTCTACTATCCTTAGACTGTCCACTCTTCTCTTTTCTCCCAAAAGACTGCATTAACAACCCTTCTGAATCAGAATGGAGTTTATAGGCTCCTTTCTCTAACAGCTCCATCTCAATTGAGTATGCGGAGCTTATAATATCCTTCTGAGTTATGGCTTCCTTTCCCACACTGTACTTCAGAGTATGAACCAAATTCTCAAACTGCTTAGGTAGACTATTCATTAATATGACAGCCTTATCTTCTTCACCAATATCAGCGTGAACACTAGATAAATCCGATATCAGTCTATTGAAAACGTCGAGATTCTTATCCATGTTCTTCCCAGAATCCATTTTAAACTATTAAATTTCTGTTTAAGGTTGAATCTGTGTGGTAAAGTTTTTACCTGATATTCAGCTTCCAAAGCAATCCACATATCGTAGGCCGTTCTTTCCTTCTTGACTTTCCTTAGAACAATGTTTGATAGACTGGTCCCGATAAGATTTTTGGCCCTTTTATCTTTATCCTTGAACTTTGGATCTGCTTTAGCTTCCGCGAAAAGTTGTTCTGGAGACTTTCTTGAAGATCCAGCTCCAGTACCTTTCACTTCTTTACCATATCGACAACCTGAGGAGCTCTGACACCACTTGTTGTAATTATCTTAATCTTGCTCGGATACTTATACCGCAAGTTAACTGTGTTTTTTTGTTGTTTGTAGGTGCAAGAGGAGAATTACGAGTTCTTGTGATCAAGAATTGATCACAGTACGTCTCGGTGAGCAAAAGAAGCTCACTCTCTTTTCCTTACTTTGGCGATTTACAGAGAGAGTTCTACCCTTACAAGTATTGTTCAAGCTTAGTCTCAACAAAAGACTAGAAGAAGATATATATCAACAACAACATAGAAAATGTATCTTCTTTAGTTGATGTCATGATTTTCATCATCCTTTAGTCCTCTTTTGTCTGTTTAATCATCTTTGTCTTGCTCAGGTTTGCTCAGCAAAATTACAAACAAAGTGTAGAAGAGTGATAAAGACTATAAAAGGCTGGAGCAAATTGCAGGCCCAAAAACAAACGCTTTGGCCCAAAACATTGATTTAGAGTGAGTCTACGACAATAGTAAACTCTATGAAGGAAGAAGAAGACAAACAACGAAAGTGATAGAGACATGAACCAAATAAACAACATTAAACATACAAATACAAATAATGATTTTTTATCAAAAGAAAATAAAACATACAAATGAGTATTCTATTTTTATATACAGATTGTTGTAATATATATAAATAACTACAACTATTCAAACAAGGTTTCAAGCTTCGTAGGAATAACTTTTATAAATTTGTCCATTTTGTATCTTAACAATCCAAATACTTTTGTAACTTCAGTGGATATCCACTGTCCTTAATTTATCTTTCGTTTAAACAAAATTTTGTTCGTTATTGATGAAGAAATCTCCATAGTAATAATAATTTGCATACTCATGATCATCAGGCTTCATAAACTCTGTACGAAGCATGACATCCTCAAGTGAAGAGTAATTGCTGTTGATCATCATAAGATCTTCGTCATCAATTTGATCTTGAGTTTGATTAATATGTTTGGAATCTGTAAAAGCAGAAGAAAAGCTGATGTGTGGATCTGAAGAACTGATCCACTCGGAGAAGAACAGCTTAGGCAAGTTATTACTGTTGTTGTTCATCATGTTTCTGTTGCTTTCTTGTGATGGTGGTGAAGAAGGTTTCTCTGCAAATTTAGTGAAAGAGATAACGTGATTTAGGGTTTCGGTTTCCAGATTTCTTTTCTCGCAAGAAAGTAGTGAAGAAGCATATTCTGTGAGGTTTGATCTCTGAGTTTTGAGTTGTGGTTCAGATTTGAGAAATCTCTTCTTAAGATAAGAGTGCCAATAGTTCTTAATCTCGTTGTCTGTTCTTCCAGGCAAATATTTCGCAATCCGCGACCACCTACTCATATCCAAATCATAATATTAAGAGAAATTATACAATGTGAAAAGAAATTAGGGTTTTTCATTTTGATTATCTTACTTGTTACCCAAGGAAGAATGTAAAGTCAAGATAGTATCTTCTTCTTCATCACTAAACATGCCTCTCTTTAATCCTGGTCTTAGATAATTAATCCACCTCAATCGGCAGCTTTTCCCATTCCTTTGCAATCCTGGCACGATAATTAAACTTAGTTAAAGATATGTGACTAAAATCAATGATGAGACCTTATATGAGTTATCTTTTCGTAAACGAAAAGGTTTCGGTTTCTAGGTAATGGTCGATTTTTACTAGTTAGAATTCTGCACTACAACAAGTTAGAATCTCCGAAACTATAAATCAACGCATCATCTTTTTCGACCGTACACATTTAGAAACCAGAAAAGTTCATGTGAATACTCTCCCAAATAGTGAATTCGAATCTTAGACCCCTTGGACTTTCGGTACCAAAGAAACCACTAACCCATCATGATATGAGTTTAATATAGAATTTATGGACATAAAATAAAGAAAGAAAAAGACCAGCTAAGATGGGAACAGTAGTCCAACAAGCATGGCCATGAGAGAGGACAATGCTCTTGAGCTTCTGGTCTTCTTCAGGTGACCATAAACCTTTTCTCTGTTTCTGTTTGGGTCTCTCTTCAGATTTGCTCATCTTTCTTCTCTTTTAAGTCGTTTTTGATTAAAAGAGAAAATTTTGTGTGAATGATAATGAGAGAGAGAAAGAGACATAGATAGAGATTATTATATACGAGTCTAGATAACAATTCATAGATAGAGTCATAGAGCGAGAATTACTTGTTTATTTT
>JAKUCM010008542.1:0-15677 GCA_023374145.1 Lepidium sativum | reverse complement strand
TTTTTTTGCCCTACTAGAGTTTTGTCCCACGTGTGTTTTTCTCTAGGGTTTTTAATGAGGTACTCTTTTTGGTTGACAATCTTGGCCTTTGGTCCTGAGGCCTTTGCCTTGAGCGTCTTGACCACCAAGCTTTGGGGAAGGTATTAGTCTATATGAAATTGACTAGAGTGAGAGGCCGAAAACCTTTAAGGTCAAGAATAAGAGTTAAGGCCGAAGGCATCAAAGACAAGGCCGAATACCACCCCAAATGAACCTCAAGAAGGATGAAAATGGCCACAAAGGACCTATAAAGGTCACCAAAATCATCAAAGGATCAAGAAAAGGCCAAAAGAAGATTTTCTAGAAAAGTCAACATTTTGGACCAGAAAGTCAACGGTCGGTGGTCATGGACCGCATGAAGGCCATCGGGTCGAGAGGCATTTACCGCGGGAAGGTTTTACATATACTGCAGTATGTGGTCATCAGACGGATGGGAAAGCCAACGTACGGGTCGTATACTTCGGGTAGTGGATGGGTCGAGAGACGTGTATTTCGGGTCGAGTCACGGACGTACAACGGGTCGAAATCAGTATGTACCGCATGAAGGATCTAGTACGTACCGCTGGTAGGATCCAGTATGTACTGCGGTTGGGCTCAGCACATACCACGGGTCTAGGATACTTGTACGTCGGGTAGGATCCAGTACGTACCACAGACGAGATCGGTACTTACCGCGGGTCGAGGAAGTGCGTACCGTGGGTCGAGAGTCTACGTACCGCGGTACGGTCAACGACAAATTGTAAAAGAAACATGTGACTCTCCTTTATGCTAAGTTCAAGGCTAAGGAGATGTCACTTTCAATGTTGGGAAGTCCACTTCCTCTCTCCTCTCAAACGGCCACAATGCTTTGAATCTATTGTTTCCTTAGTGCTAAATCAACCTTATTGTAACGCTGTAAATAGATTGTATCTCCTATTTGTAAAAAACTCAGTAAATACGAAAATAAGTGTTTACAAATTCTCTCTTCATTTAAGCTTAAGTAAGTAGTTTCCAATGTAGTTTTCTAGGGTTGTTTGGCTCGTGTAGAGGCTGCCCAATGGCAGACCTCTACCCAAACACTTCTATGTCTCCACCAAAACTCTTCTTATTCTTTCTTTATGTTTATGTATATCTTGATAAATGGTTATTAGATCCGAGTTCTCCTTAGCACACAAACTTCAAGTGTTGTGATGCTTTAAATAGAGTATATCCAACCTAGATCTATTCAGTCCTTGGTTAGACCGAGCTACTCCATAATAGTCTCTGATTTACTAAGGCATTTATGTGTGGGTTCAACCACAAGTTGGTGTTTCCACACTCTTGAGATCGAGTCCATCTTTTGTGGGTTAGGTGGTTACATTCACCAAGTGAAGTCTCCACGGTTTATCTTGAGAAAAGTCTCATAAAAACCACTAAATGAAACAAGAAGATCTTTAGAAGCAAAATCAAGTCAAAATAAAGAAGGCAATGAGTCACTTGGAAGAAGAAGGCGCCAGTTCAAATGCATTGTCAAAAAACCGGGGTCAAGCTACATCATATCACCGATGAGCTATACTTTTTTTGCCCTACTAGAGTTTTGTCCCACGTGGGTTTTTCTCTAGGGTTTTTAATGAGGTACTCTTTTTGGTTGACAATCTTGGCCTTTGGTCCTTAGGCCTTTGCCTTGAGCGTCTGACCACCAAGCTTTGGGGAAGGTATTAGTCTATATGAAATTGACTAGAGGGAGAGGCCGAAAACCTTTAAGGTCAAGAATAAGAGTCAAGGCCGAAGTCATCAAAGACAAGGTCGAAGACCACCCCAAATGAACCTCAAGTAGGATGAAAATGGCCACAAAGGACCTATAAAGGTCACCAAATCATCAAAGGATCAAGAAAAGGCCAAAAGAAGATTTTCTAGAAAAGTCAACATTTTTGGACCAGAAAGTCAACGGTCGGTGGTCATGGATCGCATGAAGGCCATCGGGTCGAGAGGCATTTACCGCGGGAAGGTTTACATGTACTGCAGTATGTGGTCAACAGACGGATGGGAAATCCAACGTACGGGTCGTATACTGCGGGTAGTGGATGGGTCGAGAGACGTGTATTTTGGGTCGAGTCACGGGACGTACAACGGGTCGAAATCAGTATGTACCGCATGAAGGATCTAGTACGTACCGCTGGTAGGATCCAGTATGTACTGCGGTTGGGCTCAGCACGTACCACGGGTCTAGGATACATGTATGTCGGGTAGGATCCAGTACGTACCACAGACGAGCTCGGGTACTTACCGCGGGTCGAGGAAGTGCGTACCGTGGGTCGAGAGTCTACGTACCGCGGTACGGTCAACGACAAATTGTAAAAGAAACATGTGAGTCTCCTTTATGCTAATTTCAAGGCTAAGGAGATGTCACTTTCAATGTTGGGAAGTCCACTTCCTCTCTCCTCTCAAACGGCCACAATGCTTTGAATCTATTGTTTCCTTAGTGCTAAATCAACCTTATTGTAACGCTGTAAATAGATTGTATCTCCTATTTGTAAAAAACTCAGTAAATACGAAAATAAGTGTTTTACAAATTCTCTCTTCATTTAAGCTTAAGTAAGTAGTTTCCAATGTAGTTTCTAGGGTTGTTTTGCTCGTGTAGAGGCTGCCCAATGGCAGACCTCTACCCAAACACTTCTATGTCTCCACCAAACTCTTCTTATTCTTTCTTTATGTTTATGTATATCTTGATAAATGGTTATTAGATCCGAGTTCTCCTTAGCACACAAACTTCAAGTGTTGTGATGCTTTAAATAGAGTATATCCAACCTAGATCTATTCAGTCCTTGGTTAGACCGAGCTACTCCATAATTGTCTCTGATTTACTAAGGCATTTATGTGTGGGTTCAACCACAAGTTGGTGTTTCCACACTCTTGAGATCGAGTCCATCTTTTGTGGGTTAGGTGGTTACATCATTCACCAAGTGAAGTCTCCACGGTTTATCTTGAGAAAAGTCTCATAAAAACCACTAAATGAAACAAGAAGATCTTTAGAAGCAAAATCAAGTCAAAATAAAGAAGGCAATGAGTCACTTGGAAGAAGAAGGCGCCAGTTCAAATGCATTGTCAAAAACCGGGGTCAAGCTACATCATATCACCGATGAGCTATACTTTTTTTGCCCTACTAGAGTTTTGTCCCACGTGGGTTTTTCTCTAGGGTTTTTAATGAGGTACTCTTTTTGGTTGACAATCTTGGCCTTTGGTCCTTAGGCCTTTGCCTTGAGCGTCTTGACCACCAAGCTTTGGGGAAGGTATTAGTCTATATGAAATTGACTAGAGGGAGAGGCCGAAAACCTTTAAGGTCAAGAATAAGAGTCAAGGCCGAAATCATCAAAGACAAGGCCGAAGACCACCCCAAATGAACTTCAAGTAGGATGAAAATGGCCACAAAGGACCTATAAAGGTCACCAAATCATCAAAGGATCAAGAAAAGGCCAAAAGAAGATTTTCTAGAAAAGTCAACATTTTGGACCAGAAAGTCAACGGTCGGTGGTCATGGATCGCATGAAGGCCATCGGGTCGAGAGGCATTTACCGCGGGAAGGTTTACATGTACTGCAGTATGTGGTCAACAGACGGATGGGAAATCTAACGTACGGGTCGTATACTTCGGGTAGTGGATGGGTCGAGAGACGTGTATTTTGGGTCGAGTCACGGACGTACAACGGGTCGAAATCAGTATGTACCGCATGAAGGATCTAGTACGTACCGCTGGTAGGATCCAGTATGTACTGCGGTTGGGCTCAGCACGTACCACGGGTCTAGGATACATGTATGTCGGGTAGGATCCAGTACGTACCACAGACGAGCTCGGTACTTACCGCGGGTCGAGGAAGTGCGTACCGTGGGTCGAGAGTCTACGTACCGCGGTATGGTCAACGACAAATTGTAAAAGAAACATGTGACTCTCCTTTATGCTAAGTTCAAGGCTAAGGAGATGTCACTTTCAATGTTGGGAAGTCCACTTCCTCTCTCCTCTCAAACGGCCACAATGCTTTGAATCTATATTTTCCTTAGTGCTAAATCAACCTTATTGTAACGCTGTAAATAGATTGTATCTCTTATTTGTAAGAAACTCAGTAAATACAAAAAGAAGTGTTTACAAATTCTCTCTTCATTTAAGCTTAAGTAAGTAGTTTCCAATGTAGTTTCTAGGGTTGTTTGGCTCGTGTAGAGGCTGCCCAATGGCAGACCTCTACCCAAACAGTTCTAGGTCTCCACCAAACTCTTCTTATTCTTTCTTTATGTTTATGTAAATCTTGATAAATGGTTATTAGATCCGAGTTCTCCTTAGCACACAAACTTCAAGTGTTGTGATGCTTTAATCGGAGTATATCGAACCTAGATCTATTCAGTCCTTGGTTAGACCGAGCTACTCCATAATAGTCTCTGATTTACTAAGGCATTTATGTTTGGATTCAACTACAATTTGGTGTTTCCACACTCTTGAGATCGAGTCCATCTTTTGTGGTTTAGGTGGTTACATTCACCAAGTGAAGTCTCCACGGTTTATCTTGAGAAAAGTCTCATAAAAACCACTAAATGAAACAAGAAGATCTTTAGAAGCAAAATCAAGTCAAAATAAAGAAGGCAATGAGTCACTTGGAAGAAGAAGGCGCCAGTTCAAATGCATTGTCAAAAACCGGGGTCAAGCTACATCATATCACCGATGAGCTATACTTTTTTTGCCCTACTAGAGTTTTGTCCCACGTGTGTTTTTCTCTAGGGTTTTTAATGAGGTACTCTTTTTGGTTGACAATCTTGGCCTTTGGTCCTGAGGCCTTTGCCTTGAGCGTCTTGACCACCAAGCTTTGGGGAAGGTATTAGTCTATATGAAATTGACTAGAGTGAGAGGCCGAAAACCTTTAAGTCAAGAATAAGAGTTAAGGCCGAAGGCATCAAAGACAAGGCCGAATACCACCCCAAATGAACCTCAAGAAGGATGAAAATGGCCACAAAGGACCTATAAAGGTCACCAAATCATCAAAGGATCAAGAAAAGGCCAAAAGAAGATTTTCTAGAAAAGTCAACATTTTGGACCAGAAAGTCAACGGTCGGTGGTCATGGACCGCATGAAGGCCATCGGGTCGAGAGGCATTTACCGCGGGAAGGTTTACATGTACTGCAGTATGTGGTCATCAGACGGATGGGAAAGCCAACGTACGGGTCGTATACTTCGGGTAGTGGATGGGTCGAGAGACGTGTATTTCGGGTCGAGTCACGGACGTACAACGGGTCGAAATCAGTATGTACCGCATGAAGGATCTAGTACGTACCGCTGGTAGGATCCAGTATGTACTGCGGTTGGGCTCAGCACATACCACGGGTCTAGGATACTTGTACGTCGGGTAGGATCCAGTACGTACCACAGACGAGATCGGTACTTACCGCGGGTCGAGGAAGTGCGTACCGTGGGTCGAGAGTCTACGTACCGCGGTACGGTCAACGACAAATTGTAAAAGAAACATGTGACTCTCCTTTATGCTAAGTTCAAGGCTAAGGAGATGTCACTTTCAATGTTGGGAAGTCCACTTCCTCTCTCCTCTCAAACGGCCACAATGCTTTGAATCTATTGTTTCCTTAGTGCTAAATCAACCTTATTGTAACGCTGTAAATAGATTGTATCTCCTATTTGTAAAAAACTCAGTAAATACGAAAATAAGTGTTTACAAATTCTCTCTTCATTTAAGCTTAAGTAAGTAGTTTCCAATGTAGTTTCTAGGGTTGTTTGGCTCGTGTAGAGGCTGCCCAATGGCAGACCTCTACCCAAACACTTCTATGTCTCCACCAAACTCTTCTTATTCTTTCTTTATGTTTATGTATATCTTGATAAATGGTTATTAGATCCGAGTTCTCCTTAGCACACAAACTTCAAGTGTTGTGATGCTTTAAATAGAGTATATCCAACCTAGATCTATTCAGTCCTTGGTTAGACCGAGCTACTCCATAATAGTCTCTGATTTACTAAGGCATTTATGTGTGGGTTCAACCACAAGTTGGTGTTTCCACACTCTTGAGATCGAGTCCATCTTTTGTGGGTTAGGTGGTTACATTCACCAAGTGAAGTCTCCACGGTTTATCTTGAGAAAAGTCTCATAAAAACCACTAAATGAAACAAGAAGATCTTTAGAAGCAAAATCAAGTCAAAATAAAGAAGGCAATGAGTCACTTGGAAGAAGAAGGCGCCAGTTCAAATGCATTGTCAAAAACCGGGGTCAAGCTACATCATATCACCGATGAGCTATACTTTTTTTGCCCTACTAGAGTTTTGTCCCACGTGTGTTTTTCTCTAGGGTTTTTAATGAGGTACTCTTTTTGGTTGACAATCTTGGCCTTTGGTCCTGAGGCCTTTGCCTTGAGCGTCTTGACCACCAAGCTTTGGGGAAGGTATTAGTCTATATGAAATTGACTAGAGTGAGAGGCCGAAAACCTTTAAGTCAAGAATAAGAGTTAAGGCCGAAGGCATCAAAGACAAGGCCGAATACCACCCCAAATGAACCTCAAGAAGGATGAAAATGGCCACAAAGGACCTATAAAGGTCACCAAATCATCAAAGGATCAAGAAAAGGCCAAAAGAAGATTTTCTAGAAAAGTCAACATTTTGGACCAGAAAGTCAACGGTCGGTGGTCATGGACCGCATGAAGGCCATCGGGTCGAGAGGCATTTACCGCGGGAAGGTTTACATGTACTGCAGTATGTGGTCATCAGACGGATGGGAAAGCCAACGTACGGGTCGTATACTTCGGGTAGTGGATGGGTCGAGAGACGTGTATTTCGGGTCGAGTCACGGACGTACAACGGGTCGAAATCAGTATGTACCGCATGAAGGATCTAGTACGTACCGCTGGTAGGATCCAGTATGTACTGCGGTTGGGCTCAGCACATACCACGGGTCTAGGATACTTGTACGTCGGGTAGGATCCAGTACGTACCACAGACGAGATCGGTACTTACCGCGGGTCGAGGAAGTGCGTACCGTGGGTCGAGAGTCTACGTACCGCGGTACGGTCAACGACAAATTGTAAAAGAAACATGTGACTCTCCTTTATGCTAAGTTCAAGGCTAAGGAGATGTCACTTTCAATGTTGGGAAGTCCACTTCCTCTCTCCTCTCAAACGGCCACAATGCTTTGAATCTATTGTTTCCTTAGTGCTAAATCAACCTTATTGTAACGCTGTAAATAGATTGTATCTCCTATTTGTAAAAAACTCAGTAAATACGAAAATAAGTGTTTACAAATTCTCTCTTCATTTAAGCTTAAGTAAGTAGTTTCCAATGTAGTTTCTAGGGTTGTTTGGCTCGTGTAGAGGCTGCCCAATGGCAGACCTCTACCCAAACACTTCTATGTCTCCACCAAACTCTTCTTATTCTTTCTTTATGTTTATGTATATCTTGATAAATGGTTATTAGATCCGAGTTCTCCTTAGCACACAAACTTCAAGTGTTGTGATGCTTTAAATAGAGTATATCCAACCTAGATCTATTCAGTCCTTGGTTAGACCGAGCTACTCCATAATAGTCTCTGATTTACTAAGGCATTTATGTGTGGGTTCAACCACAAGTTGGTGTTTCCACACTCTTGAGATCGAGTCCATCTTTTGTGGGTTAGGTGGTTACATTCACCAAGTGAAGTCTCCACGGTTTATCTTGAGAAAAGTCTCATAAAAACCACTAAATGAAACAAGAAGATCTTTAGAAGCAAAATCAAGTCAAAATAAAGAAGGCAATGAGTCACTTGGAAGAAGAAGGCGCCAGTTCAAATGCATTGTCAAAAACCGGGGTCAAGCTACATCATATCACCGATGAGCTATACTTTTTTTGCCCTACTAGAGTTTTGTCCCACGTGGGTTTTTCTCTAGGGTTTTTAATGAGGTACTCTTTTTGGTTGACAATCTTGGCCTTTGGTCCTTAGGCCTTTGCCTTGAGCGTCTTGACCACCAAGCTTTGGGGAAGGTATTAGTCTATATGAAATTGACTAGAGGGAGAGGCCGAAAACCTTTAAGGTCAAGAATAAGAGTCAAGGCCGAAGTCATCAAAGACAAGGTCGAAGACCACCCCAAATGAACCTCAAGTAGGATGAAAATGGCCACAAAGGACCTATAAAGGTCACCAAATCATCAAAGGATTAAGAAAAGGCCAAAAGAAGATTTTCTAGAAAAGTCAACATTTTGGACCAGAAAGTCAACGGTCGGTGGTCATGGATCGCATGAAGGCCATCGGGTCGAGAGGCATTTACCGCGGGAAGGTTTACATGTACTGCAGTATGTGGTCAACAGACGGATGGGAAATCTAACGTACGGGTCGTATACTGCGGGTAGTGGATGGGTCGAGAGACGTGTATTTTGGGTCGAGTCACGGACGTACAACGGGTCGAAATCAGTATGTACCGCATGAAGGATCTAGTACGTACCGCTGGTAGGATCCAGTATGTACTGCGGTTGGGCTCAGCACATACCACGGGTCTAGGATACTTGTACGTCGAGTAGGATCCAGTACGTACCACAGACGAGATCGGTACTTACCGCGGGTCGAGGAAGTGCGTACCGTGGGTCGAGAGTCTACGTACCGCGGTACGGTCAACGACAAATTGTAAAAGAAACATGTGACTCTCCTTTATGCTAAGTTCAAGGCTAAGGAGATGTCACTTTCAATGTTGGGAAGTCCACTTCCTCTCTCCTCTCAAACGGCCACAATGCTTTGAATCTATTGTTTCCTTAGTGCTAAATCAACCTTATTGTAACGCTGTAAATAGATTGTATCTCCTATTTGTAAAAAACTCAGTAAATACGAAAATAAGTGTTTACAAATTCTCTCTTCATTTAAGCTTAAGTAAGTAGTTTCCAATGTAGTTTCTAGGGTTGTTTGGCTCGTGTAGAGGCTGCCCAATGGCAGACCTCTACCCAAACACTTCTATGTCTCCACCAAACTCTTCTTATTCTTTCTTTATGTTTATGTATATCTTGATAAATGGTTATTAGATCCGAGTTCTCCTTAGCACACAAACTTCAAGTGTTGTGATGCTTTAAATAGAGTATATCCAACCTAGATCTATTCAGTCCTTGGTTAGACCGAGCTACTCCATAATTGTCTCTGATTTACTAAGGCATTTATGTGTGGGTTCAACCACAAGTTGGTGTTTCCACACTCTTGAGATCGAGTCCATCTTTTGTGGGTTAGGTGGTTACATTCACCAAGTGAAGTCTCCACGGTTTATCTTGAGAAAAGTCTCATAAAAACCACTAAATGAAACAAGAAGATCTTTAGAAGCAAAATCAAGTCAAAATAAAGAAGGCAATGAGTCACTTGGAAGAAGAAGGCGCCAGTTCAAATGCATTGTCAAAAACCGGGGTCAAGCTACATCATATCACCGATGAGCTATACTTTTTTTGCCCTACTAGAGTTTTGTCCCACGTGGGTTTTTCTCTAGGGTTTTTAATGAGGTACTCTTTTTGGTTGACAATCTTGGCCTTTGGTCCTTAGGCCTTTGCCTTGAGCGTCTTGACCACCAAGCTTTGGGGAAGGTATTAGTCTATATGAAATTGACTAGAGGGAGAGGCCGAAAACCTTTAAGGTCAAGAATAAGAGTCAAGGCCGAAGTCATCAAAGACAAGGTCGAAGACCACCCCAAATGAACCTCAAGTAGGATGAAAATGGCCACAAAGGACCTATAAAGGTCACCAAATCATCAAAGGATCAAGAAAAGGCCAAAAGAAGATTTTCTAGAAAAGTCAACATTTTGGACCAGAAAGTCAACGGTCGGTGGTCATGGACCGCATGAAGGCCATCGGGTCGAGAGGCATTTACCGCGGGAAGGTTTACATGTACTGCAGTATGTGGTCAACAGACGGATGGGAAATCTAACGTACGGGTCGTATACTGCGGGTAGTGGATGGGTCGAGAGACGTGTATTTTGGGTCGAGTCACGGACGTACAACGGGTCGAAATCAGTATGTACCGCATGAAGGATCTAGTACGTACCGCTGGTAGGATCCAGTATGTACTGCGGTTGGGCTCAGCACGTACCACGGGTCTAGGATACATGTATGTCGGGTAGGATCCAGTACGTACCACAGACGAGCTCGGTACTTACCGCGGGTCGAGGAAGTGCGTACCGTGGGTCGAGAGTCTACGTACCGCGGTACGGTCAACGACAAATTGTAAAAGAAACATGTGACTCTCCTTTATGCTAATTTCAAGGCTAAGGAGATGTCACTTTCAATGTTGGGAAGTCCACTTCCTCTCTCCTCTCAAACGGCCACAATGTTTTGAATCTATTGTTTCCTTAGTGCTAAATCAACCTTATTGTAACGCTGTAAATAGATTGTATCTCCTATTTGTAAAAAACTCAGTAAATACGAAAATAAGTGTTTACAAATTCTCTCTTCATTTAAGCTTAAGTAAGTAGTTTCCAATGTAGTTTCTAGGGTTGTTTTGCTCGTGTAGAGGCTGCCCAATGGCAGACCTCTACCCAAACACTTCTATGTCTCCACCAAACTCTTCTTATTCTTTCTTTATGTTTATGTATATCTTGATAAATGGTTATTAGATCCGAGTTCTCCTTAGCACACAAACTTCAAGTGTTGTGATGCTTTAAATAGAGTATATCCAACCTAGATCTATTCAGTCCTTGGTTAGACCGAGCTACTCCATAATTGTCTCTGATTTACTAAGGCATTTATGTGTGGGTTCAACCACAAGTTGGTGTTTCCACACTCTTGAGATCGAGTCCATCTTTTGTGGGTTAGGTGGTTACATTCACCAAGTGAAGTCTCCACGGTTTATCTTGAGAAAAGTCTCATAAAAACCACTAAATGAAACAAGAAGATCTTTAGAAGCAAAATCAAGTCAAAATAAAGAAGGCAATGAGTCACTTGGAAGAAGAAGGCGCCAGTTCAAATGCATTGTCAAAAACCGGGGTCAAGCTACATCATATCACCGATGAGCTATACTTTTTTTGCCCTACTAGAGTTTTGTCCCACGTGGGTTTTTCTCTAGGGTTTTTAATGAGGTACTCTTTTTGGTTGACAATCTTGGCCTTTGGTCCTTAGGCCTTTGCCTTGAGCGTCTTGACCACCAAGCTTTGGGGAAGGTATTAGTCTATATGAAATTGACTAGAGGGAGAGGCCGAAAACCTTTAAGGTCAAGAATAAGAGTCAAGGCCGAAGTCATCAAAGACAAGGTCGAAGACCACCCCAAATGAACCTCAAGTAGGATGAAAATGGCCACAAAGGACCTATAAAGGTCACCAAATCATCAAAGGATCAAGAAAAGGCCAAAAGAAGATTTTCTAGAAAAGTCAACATTTTGGACCAGAAAGTCAACGGTCGGTGGTCATGGATCGCATGAAGGCCATCGGGTCGAGAGGCATTTACCGCGGGAAGGTTTACATGTACTGCAGTATGTGGTCAACAGACGGATGGGAAATCTAACGTACGGGTCGTATACTGCGGGTAGTGGATGGGTCGAGAGACGTGTATTTTGGGTCGAGTCACGGACGTACAACGGGTCGAAATCAGTATGTACCGCATGAAGGATCTAGTACGTACCGCTGGTAGGATCCAGTATGTACTGCGGTTGGGCTCAGCACATACCACGGGTCTAGGATACTTGTACGTCGGGTAGGATCCAGTACGTACCACAGACGAGATCGGTACTTACCGCGGGTCGAGGAAGTGCGTACCGTGGGTCGAGAGTCTACGTACCGCGGTACGGTCAACGACAAATTGTAAAAGAAACATGTGACTCTCCTTTATGCTAAGTTCAAGGCTAAGGAGATGTCACTTTCAATGTTGGGAAGTCCACTTCCTCTCTCCTCTCAAACGGCCACAATGCTTTGAATCTATTGTTTCCTTAGTGCTAAATCAACCTTATTGTAACGCTGTAAATAGATTGTATCTCCTATTTGTAAAAAACTCAGTAAATACGAAAATAAGTGTTTACAAATTCTCTCTTCATTTAAGCTTAAGTAAGTAGTTTCCAATGTAGTTTCTAGGGTTGTTTGGCTCGTGTAGAGGCTGCCCAATGGCAGACCTCTACCCAAACACTTCTATGTCTCCACCAAACTCTTCTTATTCTTTCTTTATGTTTATGTATATCTTGATAAATGGTTATTAGATCCGAGTTCTCCTTAGCACACAAACTTCAAGTGTTGTGATGCTTTAAATAGAGTATATCCAACCTAGATCTATTCAGTCCTTGGTTAGACCGAGCTACTCCATAATTGTCTCTGATTTACTAAGGCATTTATGTGTGGGTTCAACCACAAGTTGGTGTTTCCACACTCTTGAGATCGAGTCCATCTTTTGTGGGTTAGGTGGTTACATTCACCAAGTGAAGTCTCCACGGTTTATCTTGAGAAAAGTCTCATAAAAACCACTAAATGAAACAAGAAGATCTTTAGAAGCAAAATCAAGTCAAAATAAAGAAGGCAATGAGTCACTTGGAAGAAGAAGGCGCCAGTTCAAATGCATTGTCAAAAACCGGGGTCAAGCTACATCATATCACCGATGAGCTATACTTTTTTTGCCCTACTAGAGTTTTGTCCCACGTGGGTTTTTCTCTAGGGTTTTTAATGAGGTACTCTTTTTGGTTGACAATCTTGGCCTTTGGTCCTTAGGCCTTTGCCTTGAGCGTCTTGACCACCAAGCTTTGGGGAAGGTATTAGTCTATATGAAATTGACTAGAGGGAGAGGCCGAAAACCTTTAAGGTCAAGATTAAGAGTCAAGGCCGAAGTCATCAAAGACAAGGTCGAAGACCACCCCAAATGAACCTCAAGTAGGATGAAAATGGCCACAAAGGACCTATAAAGGTCACCAAATCATCAAAGGATCAAGAAAAGGCCAAAAGAAGATTTTCTAGAAAAGTCAACATTTTGGACCAGAAAGTCAACGGTCGGTGGTCATGGACCGCATGAAGGCCATCGGGTCGAGAGGCATTTACCGCGGGAAGGTTTACATGTACTGCAGTATGTGGTCAACAGACGGATGGGAAATCTAACGTACGGGTCGTATACTGCGGGTAGTGGATGGGTCGAGAGACGGTGTATTTTGGGTCGAGTCACGGACGTACAACGGGTCGAAATCAGTATGTACCGCATGAAGGATCTAGTACGTACCGCTGGTAGGATCCAGTATGTACTGCGGTTGGGCTCAGCACGTACCACGGGTCTAGGATACATGTATGTCGGGTAGGATCCAGTACGTACCACAGACGAGCTCGGTACTTACCGCGGGTCGAGGAAGTGCGTACCGTGGGTCGAGAGTCTACGTACCGCGGTACGGTCAACGACAAATTGTAAAAGAAACATGTGACTCTCCTTTATGCTAATTTCAAGGCTAAGGAGATGTCACTTTCAATGTTGGAAAGTCCACTTCCTCTCTCCTCTCAAACGGCCACAATGTTTTGAATCTATTGTTTCCTTAGTGCTAAATCAACCTTATTGTAACGCTGTAAATAGATTGTATCTCCTATTTGTAAAAAACTCAGTAAATACGAAAATAAGTGTTTACAAATTCTCTCTTCATTTAAGCTTAAGTAAGTAGTTTCCAATGTAGTTTCTAGGGTTGTTTTGCTCGTGTAGAGGCTGCCCAATGGCAGACCTCTACCCAAACACTTCTATGTCTCCACCAAACTCTTCTTATTCTTTCTTTATGTTTATGTATATCTTGATAAATGGTTATTAGATCCGAGTTCTCCTTAGCACACAAACTTCAAGTGTTGTGATGCTTTAAATAGAGTATATCCAACCTAGATCTATTCAGTCCTTGGTTAGACCGAGCTACTCCATAATTGTCTCTGATTTACTAAGGCATTTATGTGTGGGTTCAACCACAAGTTGGTGTTTCCACACTCTTGAGATCGAGTCCATCTTTTGTGGGTTAGGTGGTTACATTCACCAAGTGAAGTCTCCACGGTTTATCTTGAGAAAAGTCTCATAAAAACCACTAAATGAAACAAGAAGATCTTTAGAAGCAAAATCAAGTCAAAATAAAGAAGGCAATGAGTCACTTGGAAGAAGAAGGCGCCAGTTCAAATGCATTGTCAAAAACCGGGGTCAAGCTACATCATATCACCGATGAGCTATACTTTTTTTGCCCTACTAGAGTTTTGTCCCACGTGGGTTTTTCTCTAGGGTTTTTAATGAGGTACTCTTTTTGGTTGACAATCTTGGCCTTTGGTCCTTAGGCCTTTGCCTTGAGCGTCTTGACCACCAAGCTTTGGGGAAGGTATTAGTCTATATGAAATTGACTAGAGGGAGAGGCCGAAAACCTTTAAGGTCAAGAATAAGAGTCAAGGCCGAAGTCATCAAAGACAAGGTCGAAGACCACCCCAAATGAACCTCAAGTAGGATGAAAATGGCCACAAAGGACCTATAAAGGTCACCAAATCATCAAAGGATCAAGAAAAGGCCAAAAGAAGATTTTCTAGAAAAGTCAACATTTTGGACCAGAAAGTCAACGGTCGGTGGTCATGGATCGCATGAAGGCCATCGGGTCGAGAGGCATTTACCGCGGGAAGGTTTACATGTACTGCAGTATGTGGTCAACAGACGGATGGGAAATCTAACGTACGGGTCGTATACTGCGGGTAGTGGATGGGTCGAGAGACGTGTATTTTGGGTCGAGTCACGGACGTACAACGGGTCGAAATCAGTATGTACCGCATGAAGGATCTAGTACGTACCGCTGGTAGGATCCAGTATGTACTGCGGTTGGGCTCAGCACGTACCACGGGTCTAGGATACATGTATGTCGGGTAGGATCCAGTAACGTACCACAGACGAGCTCGGTACTTACCGCGGGTCGAGGAAGTGCGTACCGTGGGTCGAGAGTCTACGTACCGCGGTACGGTCAACGACAAATTGTAAAAGAAACATGTGACTCTCCTTTATGCTAATTTCAAGGCTAAGGAGATGTCACTTTCAATGTTGGGAAGTCCACTTCCTCTCTCCTCTCAAACGGCCACAATGTTTTGAATCTATTGTTTCCTTAGTGCTAAATCAACCTTATTGTAACGCTGTAAATAGATTGTATCTCCTATTTGTAAAAAACTCAGTAAATACGAAAATAAGTGTTTACAAATTCTCTCTTCATTTAAGCTTAAGTAAGTAGTTTCCAATGTAGTTTCTAGGGTTGTTTTGCTCGTGTAGAGGCTGCCCAATGGCAGACCTCTACCCAAACACTTCTATGTCTCCACCAAACTCTTCTTATTCTTTCTTTATGTTTATGTATATCTTGATAAATGGTTATTAGATCCGAGTTCTCCTTAGCACACAAACTTCAAGTGTTGTGATGCTTTAAATAGAGTATATCCAACCTAGATCTATTCAGTCCTTGGTTAGACCGAGCTACTCCATAATTGTCTCTGATTTACTAAGGCATTTATGTGTGGGTTCAACCACAAGTTGGTGTTTCCACACTCTTGAGATCGAGTCCATCTTTTGTGGGTTAGGTGGTTACATTCACCAAGTGAAGTCTCCACGGTTTATCTTGAGAAAAGTCTCATAAAAACCACTAAATGAAACAAGAAGATCTTTAGAAGCAAAATCAAGTCAAAATAAAGAAGGCAATGAGTCACTTGGAAGAAGAAGGCGCCAGTTCAAATGCATTGTCAAAAACCGGGGTCAAGCTACATCATATCA